>JARJDX010017503.1:0-12385 GCA_030264735.1 Gymnusa sp. GC000175 | reverse complement strand
GAAAGCACAATTTGTTTTTTTTATTTTTGAAGCAATAACTAATAAAATATATCAGCTACTTATTTGTTGTACCACCAGCCTTTATATATTTGTCTGCATTCATTATACAGGGTTTTCCATTAAGAGCCGTCGTTTTAAATTACATGAAAAACGTATTTTTTTCTCTAAACCTGATCTCAATTTTATTTCAATATAAAGTACAAACCAAGGATGTTATATATACATACACTGGATAGATGACAAACGCGTAAAAGTAAAGTGGTAGGGGAACTAATATTTTGCCTACCACGCAAATGGCGTTAGTTTGTGTGTACACATGGTAATACGTCGTTTTTTTTTTTAGTGCTGTTTTTGGGGTCTATTATGTAAGTTACCTTTAAAATTTATCGGCCCCTTACATAGCATTATTTTAACAGACCTTTAATAATATTTAGTGTTATTAGTATTTATTAACCTCATATTTTAACAACCTGTTTAAAATAAACTTCTTTATAAAATATGTTTGGCAACGTCGCGGGATTATGCAATTCAACCACAGTTATCTGTCAGTGTCATTGTCAGTGTTAGTGTAATGGTTAAGTATTCATAGCTAATACATTAAAAATTTTAAATTTAGCGCAATTTTTGCCTACCATGCAAAGGGCGGCCGTTTAGTTACTTGCTTCACCCCTGTCAATACGCAAAATGTGTAAGTTGGAAATCCATAACATGCTTGGTACAAACTCGACCATTAAATGTGAAACACGATATCTGATAAATGTTCCCCTCTGATTTTCTTCCAAATTATCATTCTTTTGAAAAAAATTTTCATCACACTTTTGAACATTTCTAATCTTAATTGGCGAATTGCTGCTCTGGTGTTGTTTTTAGCTATTCAATTGTTGTTGGACCATTAGCGTAGACTTTATCCTTCACCAATGTGTCTAATGGACTCAAATCGTAAGAACTTGGAGGCCAAGCGAATTTTCTATTTCGAGAAATCACACGTCCTTCAAATTTTGAGCGCAATTTTTTTCCGACTTGTGTGGCATGTAGCGCCGTCCTGTTGAAAATAAAGGTCGTCCATGTTCATAGCATCAACTTCAGACCAAAAAAAGTCGGTCATCATCGTTCGAAAACGAATTCAAATCACTGACGGTCGCTCCAGCGCCATTTATAAAAAAATACAGACCAATGACGCCACTAGCCACAAATCCCGCACCAAACTGTCACTCTTTTTGGATAGAGAGGTTTTCGAATATTTTTCTAGGGTTTTCAGATCTTAAAATGCGGAAATTTTGTTTAATAACAAAGCCATAAATATGAAAATGGGCCTCGTCGTTTAGATGATTTTCTTGAAAAAAAAGAAACGTTTGGCTTTCTCGATGGTCTTTGTCGATGGTCTTCTGGCTTTAATTTTTGTGTTAGCTGGACTTTGTAAGCCCTTAGATCTTTGTGCAAAATATGGTACAAACAGGTTTGTGATATGCCCAATTCCTGTGAGCGTCTTGGAATGGACAAATCAGGGTTTTCTGCCACACTTGCAGCTACAGCGGCTATATTTTCAGTTGTCATTACTGAACGAGCACGAGTTGGAGTCTTACGTCACTAACTTGTCCAAGACGTTCGAATTTGTTGATCAAATCCATGACAGTTGAACCTTCTCGCTCAACTCATAACTTCCGAAAGCAGTAAGAACTCTATGAACTGCTTTTGCGAATTTTTCACCGTTTTTATAGTGAATTTTTACTACTTCGATGCGTTGTTCAGGTGTATAAAGTTCCATTTTCGTTAACGTTTCATTTTCGTTAACCGCTTACTTAAATGTAAAAGAATGGCAGCTGCAAATTTGAAACAAATAGCGGAAAACTCTTTATTTTAAAAATCTATTTTTAACTAAAAAAATATTTTGTTTATATTCACAAATCAAAACTTTGAAAAATGTTTAAATCTATTTTAATTTATGGAAAAAAGCAAGTACTGAAAACGAAGATGGGTTCAAAAACTAAAATTTTTGGATTTTTTCTTTGTACTGAAAGCTAGCACGAAAGTGGAGGATATATGAATCCTTTCTTACGTTTACTTTTATGGATTTACTCCTTATTCTGGACTACTGCCTGTGCTGTAATCCTCTAAATATTATGGTACAGGCAGTGGTCCTAAAATCCTAAATGAGTAAATACATTCCTAATTCCTAGCGACAAATAATTGCCTAAATTTTCATCATTAGTTTTTTATTTACTTGGATTATTAAAAAAAAAATGTGGAAAAATTTTATTTGCATGTGAAATATCCTGTTAAAATGAATATTTTAAACACGCATTGCGCGTATAATAATAAATAATGGACTACCTGTCGATTTAATATTAAGGTTACACCAGCAAAAATGTTTAATAATATTTGTTGCATAAATGTAATGGCACATTTTGTAAAACCTACAATTTTAATACAATTATAAAGCAAATTATTTTAAATATCAAAACATACTTTTTGCATAATTTTTTTTTGGTAAACTTTAGGCGTTGCGTTGCCAAGTGCTACTTAACATTATTTTACCAATGAATAATATTTCAATGACCCATATTCGTTCCGCATATATTTTCCATTCATTTTTTTATCATACTCGTTTAAAAACAAATGAGTGCATTTGAATTGTATGTACATATTTAGAGTTTAATGACTCGAAAAAAATGGAACTATAATGGAAAAGCATAATATAAAAAACTGGGACAGATATTACAATAACGAAAAAAAAGCTTTGTGCGTAAATTTGAATAATCAAGTGGAAGCTAATCGGGGAAAAAAGGTCAAAAATTGTGTCCTTGCTTGATAATTTTATGTAATTTACATAAATTATTTATTTTGGCTTTATTCCTCACATATTGTGTAAAACGGTTATGGAAATAACATAAAATTTTATTGTGTCATAGAACTGATATCACCTTGATGTGACTTAATTGTACATCTTATCACGATGATATTATTTTTTGTTTTAAAATGGAAGCAACAAAAGGCCAACGACTTACAAGACAGCTTATTTATTTCCTTAAAATTAACATTTTTATGCAGTTCATTGAATAGACACAAATTATTACAGTAATTTGTTAAAAACGTCGATATGTAGTGTAGAGTATGTATGTTTTGATCATTTCCTGATAGCCGTTATGGTTAACGGTGTATAGTTATACAAAGTATAATTCTAATTTTAAATGCACAACATTTTTACCTTAACACAATAATTCCTGGTAAAAATATTTCAACGATTTTTCATTGTTATTACAAATGTGCGCGTGACCTCCACAAACCTGTAAGTACCTTCAGGGCAAATTTTATAAGTATGTATAGTATAAATAAAAAAAATGCAATTTTTATTCGTTTGCTTAATTTAATATTTTAATAAACGTTAAAATCAAGGTTCTACAAATACTTTTTACCGTGGGCTAAATAATATTTACTGGAAAGAATTTCATGCTTTTTTAAACCAGTGGTTAACAAAGTTTTTGTATTGGCGCTTCCTCCATGCGGCCCACATTTTCATTTCTGTTATTCGCAAAAATAAAATGAACCATATGATATACACATCTTCACATTTCAACAAATAATTGAAAAAACAAGATCACAAAAGAAAGATCTATATTTAGGTTTCATTGATATGGAAAAGGCGTTAGGCAGAGTAAATGGAAAAAAGTTATGGAAGATCTTAAGAAAACGTGGAATTGGTAATAATTAAGTCAGGATAATAAAATGAACACAAATATAGTGATATCAAGGAATCCACATTCTAAACCTTTCAAGACAAAGGACGGACTAAGACAAGGAGGAGGGTTGAGCCCAACCCTGTTTATAATATACATGAATAAAATTCTCAAAAAGTGCACAGAAATGACTAAGAAACTATTAACATAAAGAGAATAGAAATATCAGAAGGGGCTTTTGCAGACGATGTAGTGATAATAGCGGAAGATGAGAAAGCCTAAATATATGGGACGAAACCCTAAAAAATTACGGAATAAAGACAAACACGGACAAAACAAAAGTAATAGTAATAGGACAACAGAAAGTAATAGACATTACGATAGAGGCACAAATATAGAACAAGTAGAATCAATCCGATACTTGGGAGTAGAAATAGAAAGAGACGAAAAACAAGTAAATGAAATTAACAGCAGAATTGAAGAAACGTTAAAGTTGTACTATGGTATGAAAAAATCTTTTATAAACAAGAAAAAAGTATCGCGGAAAACTAAAATAAAAGTGTTTAAATAAATTTATAGACCAGTTTTAACTTACGGGCGTGAATCATGGACACTTACGAAGAGAGAAAGAAAGCAAACTACAGGGGATAGAAATGAAATATTTAAGAAGAGTAAGAGAAGTCACAATAATAGAAAAGAAGAGAAGTTCCGAGATCAGATAGGAATTAGAAATTGAATCGCTGAAGAAGTTCATCGAGAGATGACAATTGAGTTGGTGGGACCACTTACACAGAATGCTAAACACAACACCGATCAAACAAATATGGGAGACACGAATTGGAGCCCGAAAAGCACGAGAAAGACCACGGCAAGCCTGGGACAATGTTACGGGCGACATACTTAAAAAAAGAGGGATATCCAGGTCAGTGACTAAAGAATGGCAAAAAAAGGAGTGGGCAAAATTTGTACACGCAAGAAATGACAACACATAAGAAAACCCCTACACCATTATATTATGGAAGATTGGATGAGATGCAAATAATAGGCCCAGCTTACTAATAACTTGATTTAAAATGGTTTTATTACACTTAATGCAAAAAACCCGGTAAAGACCAAAAAGGCCCTATCACAGCAAAAATGGTCAAGCATCATAACCCTTTTAACACCACCGCGGAGTTTATGTCAGAGTTAAAATACTTGAGCTGGATCTTCGACAGTAAGCTCACACGGGCAGAGCTTTTTAGAGCACTCGAAGGGTAATAAGACCTCCGCTACATTACGGGTCCCTCATTTGGTGTCCCAAGGTCAGAAAGATATTACCCGTAAAATAGCACCGTCTGTAGCATTGAGTTATTCCCGGTTGACATATATGTGGAGAAGATGTGTCTAAATTAAGTTGGTTTTTATCTCTCCATCTAGCTAGATGCTATTTATCAGGAAGTCTTTCATTAATTGCTAGTAACTGAATGTATACTGGCGTTGTGGCGGCTAGCTCTAAAGCCCAGTCTAGCCTGTTAACCATTCCATTAACTCTAACTCCTGCGTTCCTCGATACCCAATGGAGATAAAGATCTCATATTTCTTCCACCGTTCGATCTGACGATTAGGGCGGCCTTGGCCAGGGCAGCTGTCAGGCTTCTTGCCTCGACTTGCAAATGGAGAAATATACGCACCTTTGCCCTGACTTGTTTCTTGCTTACTGCTAAAGGACTTATTGCTTAACATATTTCTTAGCCAGTTTTAGGGGAAGCTTATTCTTTCTTACTTTGCCGCACATGATGTCTGGGTTGGTATGGTTGAAGGCTTGAAGGCCCCCTCTATGTAAGTCTTAAACCTCTTTAAGCGCCGCACTTCACTATTTTCACTGTTTAACCGCAAGCTTGTTTAGGTGGACACTAAGTCGTTCGTAGTAATTAGAACTTTTCTGGCATATTCCTTCTTTGACTGTTACTATCTTCAGGTCACGGTGAATGACGTCATTTGGTACGAACCATAATGCGTTGGTGATGTTACGAAGAAGTTTTGATTTAAATCTTTGAAGAATTTCGATATTTGAGTTTGACGCGGATCCCCATAGTTGTATTCCATAAGTCCGGATCGGTTCTAGTATTGTCTTATATAATAGAAGTTTATTATCTAGCCTCTAGCGGTAGGTGTACTTTTTTACCCAGTAACCAGTACATTTAGCTGAATTTATATCTCAGTTGCTTTTTCTTGGTATTAATGTGTTTTTCCAAGTCAAACTTCTATCTAAATGAATTCCAAGATATTTAGATTTCTCTTTTTGTGGTAGATCCTGATATTCCTGATCGTTAAAATTTACTGGTGACAGAAATTATGCGTAAATATGCCATTAAGGCAGAGTACAGTGCGCCATACACTCCTCAACAAATGGGTAGGGTTGAGAGGCAAAACCGAACAATAGTCGTGATGGGGCGAGCAATGATAAACGCCGCTAATTTGCCACAAAGTCTTTGGGCGAAAGCGTTATTCCTTTAAAACGACTGGATGGTAAAACTCCTCACGAGGCTTTTTATGGAAGCAAACCAAAAATTGGACATTTGCGAATTTTCAGCAGCACTGCATATGTGTTGAAAAATAATTCTCTGTATTCACACCACATATATATTAATTTCTTTATTTCACTTTATTTTACATTTTTAAACCTGCGCAACAACTGGTGAACAGGTATTTCATTTTAATGTGGATGTTTTATCCATACGAACTTTGATTTATTAGCTTTGCTTCGCCATTTCCTAAACCACACCTCTATTAGCGCTATATTATTTATTAGTTGCTGTATCAGCGTTATTATGTCTTGCCAGAATGGCGGTGTCATCTGCAAAAGTTACTGTCATCACATATTGATATATGATTTTTCTTCTATAGCTTAATTGATTTTATTTACCACTCTGAACTTTTTCGATGTTTGCGTGATTTTGTCTGAAATCAAACTGGTGGTTTGGGATGAGATGCCATTTTTCAAAAATTGGTCGAAGACTTGTTGGGAACATTTTCTTAAATATCTTTAAAATAATGGGTAATAAACTAATGGGTCTACAAAATTTTACATCATCCGGCGATTTTCCAGGTTTAATACTTAGAATCATTTGGACAATTTTCCATTTGGAGAAAAAGTGACCAGTTCTTAGGATGGCCGCTGAGTGATGTAAATTTTACTGATGATAGTTCTTTCAGTAAATTTTCTTACTTTCGGGTTTAAGTGGCGTATTTTTATTGGTTGTTTCCTAAAAAAATACGCGAAAGTGAGAAAAAATTTACATCGACTCAATTCGCGAAAGCTTAAACTCTACATTAGTTCTTTTAGTATTCTGGAATTTATACATCATATCCTGGTGATTTTTTGAATTTAATTTATCAATGGTTTCTTTAATGTTGGGCTTTTTGAGCTTTTAACAAAAGTATAAATTTGGGCTAGAGCTTTCAAAAATTCGTATAATTTCGATTTCTTCTTCGGGAGATATACTTGATTCAAATGGTAAAGGCGTGGAGGTGGAGGCCTCTTTAGTTTTCTTGTAGCTTTCCAGATGAAACTGACTTTTAGTTTTTTTTTAGTATGTGCTTATTATTTCTTTTTGATGACAAACCACTTGTAATAACTGCACCGGTATAGGAAACGGCTGCTCTATACGAGAGGGCAGGACCTTTCCGGTGACGTGCAAATAGAGTTCCCTCTCATACACAGAGGTGCAGTTTACTTAACATATAACAGATGGCGTATGGCTTCACATCTAGCTTCTTTTACCTTGTGACGTCGATATTCCACTATCTTCCACCGTCTTTTTTCCGCAAACCCTCCGTGTGGCCCTCATCTACACTTTTATGTTAAAATAGTGGATCATTTACTCTCTTGAGCTCTTGGCTCACTCGGACCTCCTACCTATCCTTTCTTTCTAGTTTGACAAGTCGCAGCGTCCGTCCTCGGATTTTAGCTAGTCTTTTTGTACGATCCGCTAGTCTGATAGTCGCCGCGTCTGTCCTCGGTTCCCAGCTAGCATTCTACCGCACCGTAACAGTCCCGTCAGCCTGACAGTCGCAGCGTTTGGCCTCGGCTTGTCAGCTGACACTGTCCCCGTCTGTCTTTCGAACCTTCCGTCAATCCGTACCGGCTGGGAGTAAGAATTTTAATATTTTATTAATTTATAAGTTTATACCGGAATATATTTTGAACATTTGCCGTATATTTTATTGTTTAACAAATACTAATTTATATTTAAACTTTATATTTTAATTTGCGGTGAATCAATAAATTTTAATTGTGCGTTGGGATTAAATTGTGACTTTAATTCTTGAACCCTGCCGAGCCACGTTATAAGTCCGGAATATTAAATTTTACTTGTTTTCCTTGAAAATATTAATTAAATTGAAGCTTCTTCTTGACCTACAAATAATTATTTTTTTAGAAGTTCTTAGTCACTTTATTAAAAATCGTCGCATGAATATAATATTCTATGTCTAAATATAAACTGTCTTATCCTGAATGGTGAAATTTAATCATTGCATTGTTACATAAAAAAAACAAACTCAATAAAATTAGTACAAAATTGGTTTAAGAAAAAAAAGGAAACGCACTCGAAGTCTACAGAAATATATTATAACCATCCTTAATTTGACAATTAAAGAATAATTTTTATAGAAACACATGAAATCGGCTTTCTATTTGTAATTGATGCGCAATTCTTGTTAACTTATTTGTGAATATTTCAATTCAATTTCTTTTCGACGTTCGTTGTGAGCAAGCATGTAAACATTTCATTACCACTTTCTGTTCCACAATTTTATTCTAAACACACCAAATATATAATTTACTATTTTAATTAACACATCATTACAAGACAATTACAACTGACGTGCATTCATTTAATAATGAAGTGAATATATTTTTATTTAATAGTTTTTTTGCATTAATTAAATATCACTTGTTTCAAAGTAATGCCATACATGGTTTTAAAGAGTTAATCCTTGTTATTACTTTTTAAACTATTAATAATGTTATGATAGGTTAGGTACGTGTTCCGTTGTGAGAATTAATCTTCGCTTCCAGACTGCATGCTAAAAAATATATGTTTGTTTCTTATGATTATTACACATGATACAGTTATAATAATTGTAGCATGTCAAGATGTTAGTAGTTGCGCGCGTTATGGCTCTCCACTTGACACACTGACATCATACCATAATCATCTGAGGACAGCTAACAATGGTTAATAAATATTATTTAGTCCGCGGTGATGTGTAATTATTCTGATTCATATAAAGAAATGAATGAATAATTAATATCTTTATTTAGTTTAAATTTTTATAAGAAAATTGAGAAATCATCTGGAGATCTGGGTAAACAATTAGAAAATCCAATTAGTGTCTTATGATTAAATGGAATTTCACTTCTGTGATGTTGACAAATATTAAAAGGAAACTCGGCGTTAGCATATGATATCAAAACTCTGTTTGCAATTTTTGATAAGCTTTATGGAAATAAAAGGAACAGGACGTTGCTTAAATATAAGAGTACCAGAAGTTGTTTAAATTTTAAGCGGGGAAATATGTAGTCATGGTAATAGTGATATGTGTTTTTTTTACGTTTATTGTCATCCATAGTTAATGGTGTTTTGCTGTATAGGTAGCACATTTCACGCAGCAAAGCCTTTGGCAGGAGATGGGTCGAGATGGGTCTGACTCATGGCTCCACGCGCTACAATCCGGATAAGTGTATTGACCTACTGGCCATACTAAGTAAGGATAGCAGATATGGTGGAAGACTTAGGGATCAGTAAAAATCTTTGATGCTTTATAAGTACAGTCGTCGTCGTCAGCTTAGAAACGTCACTCCTGGCGCAGAGCCTGTAATGCTGGCAACTTACATTACACGTGGACCTACAGTTTAGCGTGGATTCTGAACCACTGCAGTTAAATTATTTCTTATCTAACTCCGGACCAGAGAAGGTTTTAGCCATGAAACACCACGCTGGCAAGGCGGGTTGGGGAGTTGAAGCAGTGTTGGGCATTTAAATATTTAAACAAATATTTTGCATGCTGAGGGGCGCAAACCCATGATTTTGCACTCAGCACCCGGATGCCTAGACCGCTGAGCTATACTGCCTCACAAGTACAGTAACAAGCCTAAATTTGGTATCAACTGGCTTGTGCACAGATATTTACAGGCAGAATTTTACCAACGCTATGACTCTTACACTACCAGAAGGAATGATAAGAACAAATTCTTCTTCTTTTCTTTTCTTAGGCAATAGATCGTTCCACCTTTTCCTTGGTCTTCCAATGGATCTCTGACCGATTGGCCACTTATCCTTGGCTATTCTAGTTATTCTGCCTATACCCCATTCTATTCTCAGTTTTTTTAATCAGTCAGTGACGTTGATGATCCCGTAATTTCTTGTGTCCCTCAGTGTGATGCTCTCTATTTTGCCTAGTATTTTTATTTCTGCTGTTGGTTACTATTCGTTCTGTGCTTGTCATTTCTGGGCAAAAAGCCAAAAACCTAACCAAGAAACTACCACTTCTTTAATTTATAATTTAAGCTTTCGCGACTTGGGTCGATGTAAATTTTCTTACTTTCGGGTTTAAGTCGCGTGTTTTTATTGGTTTTTGCCAACGTTTCGCTCGCCATTGCAGGGAGCATTCTCTAGGCGAAAAAGTCCGATGACTGGAGACCTTGTTCGAGTTTAACTCCTTGTTGGGAAATTTCAGTCAAAAGTCTCTAAGACCTCACCATCAGGAAAGCCGTCTGGGCTATAAAGATGACTACTTCAAAAACCAATTTTTAGGATTTTAAACACCTGAAATTCAAAAATTTTCACGATGACTTTCTTTTACTTGGTAAATGAAATTAAAATGTAATGTGCTACTTGTTAATTTTAAAATTTTTCAATTTCCTTCCACTCACTTCCTTGCTCAGAATTAATTATGTTTTCACAAATTCTGTTAAAAAATGGGGAGCGCAACATTGTTTTATGGAAAGACGGGAAGCAGGTACAAAAACCACTGGATTAAGCAAAATAACCTACAAATAGAAATAAAATGCAAGTTCTTCTTCAAGACATATTTTTTACTTTAATTTTAATTTAAAATTTGATAAATGCTGTAATTGTAAATTTTATATTGGCCATGTATGTGGTGACTTCATTTGTATGTAACTGATAATTTTTATTAACCTTCATTGACTGACCAGTTGACCTCACTGGCGCACCGAACCGAATATAGAAGACAAAAGTGACCATGATCGATTATTTGCTTTGTGCACTTCTTTTTCCGCAATAGCAATCTTTAATTTATAATATTTTAACGATCAAACGTCTCAGAGAACATCAATTAATTATTTTTTACCATAATTTATTATAGCGCTACACACCTTTTATAGAAGTTTATAACAATAGTTAAAAGCAGAATAAGGGAGACAATGAGTTTAAAAGGCCTGCGTTTTTTTGTAATATTTTCTATTTGTGTGTTCTGTTTGTATTAGGTTTTTGATGGGATTTTCTTCTTGAAAGTATGAGATATTTTGTTTTCTCTCACTGATCGTGAGCGTGACGTGTATCATTTTTTGTGTCTTTTTATTTGCTGTATCTTTTTATATGTTTATGACAGTTTTAGCAAATTAATTCCTGTGTTAATAATTATAGCTTTATTAACAGCACATGTGCACACACAGGCAAATGTATCCCCGGAAAGTTAGCACCACGTACCTTGTAGGGAGGCTAAAAAAATATAAAAAATCGATTGCCCATTTATTCTACATTAGGATGTGTATCAAGCCATTTATTGGTCTGTCGATTGGCAATTTAATTTTCATAAAGATGTCTATCAAGCCATTTGTTGGTCTGACGCATCTAAGAGCTTTAAAATTAAAAAACTGTATACGCGTCCAAACGTGGTGCTGTAAATTCAAAAGATTCAACGCCATTTTTAACAACTTGCACAACAATATTTATTATTATATTTGGTATCATTCGATTGGCAATTTAATCTACATTATGATGTGTACCAAGAAATTTCTTGGTCTGTCGCATCTAAGAGATTTAAAATTAATAAACTGTATCCGCGACCATACGTGGTGCTGTAAATTTAAAATATTCAACGCCATTTTTACCAACTTGCGCAACAATATTTTTTATCATATTTTGTATCATTTGATTGGCAATTTAATCTATATCACCATGTGTATCAAGTCATTTCTTGGTCTATTGCATCTAAGATCTTTAAAATTAAATAGCCATATCCGCGTCAAAACGTGGTGCTGTAAATTTAAAATATTTAACGCTATTTTTAACAACTTACATAACAATATTTTTTATCACAGTTGGTATCATTCGATTGGCAATTTAACCTACACTACGATGTGTATCAAGCGATTTCTTGGTCTGTCGCATCTAAGAGCTTCAAAATTAAAAAACTATATTCGCGTCCATACGTGGTGCTGTAAATTTAAAATATTAAACGCCATCTTTAACAACTTGCACAACAATATTTTTTATTGCATTTGGTATAATTCGATTGGTAATTTAATCTTCATTACGATGTGTATCAAGCCATTTCTTGGTTTGTCGCATCTAAGAGCTTTAAAATTAAAAAACTGTATCCGCGTCCAAACGTGGTGCTGTAAATTTAAAATATTCAACGCCATTTTTAACAACTTGCACAACAATATTTTTTATCATTCGATTGGCAATTTAATC
>JARJDX010017496.1:0-10467 GCA_030264735.1 Gymnusa sp. GC000175 | reverse complement strand
TCAACAATGTATCTGTATAATAGATTCAACACCAGAAGCGACCATCGGCTTGTAAGGTGTAAAGTCTCTTTAAATATTAAAATGGAAAGGAAGACATTGGTCCAACGATGCCCTAGAAAATTCAATTACCAAGACCTACAAGCCAACCAACAAATATTTGAGGATACATTAAAAGACCGATTTAGGGAAAACGACAGACAAAATCTTATCACATCTGACAACCTACGTAACTATATAAATGAGAATCTGAAAAAGGCCGGAGACAAACTGAAATCTAATGTTAACTCAAATCCCTCCAAACTAAAAGACTACTAAAATCATGATTGCAGAACGGAATACTTTGAGACACAGACCAACAACAAGCGAACTTCGAACACTTAACAGGAAGATAAGAGCACAAGTGAGGAAAGACGCTGATTTTAAAGAAAACATCGTATTAAATGTCATCGAGAAGAATAAAAGAAGTAAGGCATTTCAAAGAAAAATTTCGGAGGGTAAGAAGGAATTAATACAGCTTCTGGATGAGTATGAGTACATAGTATCCATGGGCGCCCGCAGGCATGGGCAATAGGGGGCACTTGCCCCCTTTTATTTAAAATATTTTTTCACATGCCAATATATACTGGTCAAGCTGTAACTCGCAAACAGAATTGTGATCAAAAATATTAATAATTAAATTTACACAAAAAAAAAGTAAATTTACAAATACTTTATTGTATAATTTTTCAAAAAAACGCACAGAAATAAAAATAATAAAGAAAATATAATACATTATTCCTTTCAAGATTTTAGTACTTATTTTAAGTTGTCTTAGACACTAAATATTAAAAATATTACCAAATATTTTTTTTTGCAAATAAACTTATTACTAAAATTTAATATAAAGAAATATTTACAATAATTTTTATACATAAATATGAAAACCGTTAAGATTATCAGAAAAAATTAATATAATTAATAACAAAATAATATTGCAGCCAAACAAACAATAATCAATTTGATAGGCAAGATAAAACTCAGCTAGAAAAAAATTATAACAAATATCATTAGATAACAGAGGAATCAATGCAGTATTTAAATCCTAATCATCATAAATATTGAAATTATCACAAAATTAATTTTTTATTAGAATAATTCACAAAACTGCATTAATAGTTTCGACTTGTTCAAAAACTTTGGAAAACAAGTTAAAGCTTAAAAACACCCATATTTATGTAAAAAATAGCTGTACAAAGTATTTATATTAATTTTATGTATACATAATATATATGTATATACAGGCAATCCAAATCACAAATGCTTTTAGCATTTATATTTAAATCATGAGCATGAAACATATAATTAAACACTGTTGCATCGTTCATGTGTAACTACTTATGAGGAAGAAAGTAATGTAAAGGAGTGCCTGCATAAGTTGCAATTATTTTACGGTCATAAAATAGAAAATTGTCTCAACGATAACGTATGTTCCTACAACCGTAAAACAAATTTTGTTTTTAGATATTATTTTGCACAGACAGAGACATAAGAGAATTATCTGTGCTAATGTTGTCTAAAGCTAAAACTAGCCTATTATTACATATATCTAGGTCTTTTTTGATGGGATGGGCTGCCCATGGTTACATCTGAAGGACTTGCAGGTCTTTTGCAATGTCTTTGTATTTCTCCAGTTATAAAAGCACAAAGATCTGAACCTAGAGGTCTTCTGGATGAAGGTGATCTAGCCAGGGCTTCTGTGAACGTATTCAGATCTGATAATTCATTCCCTTGTTGACTTGGTGCAACACCTGGAGGTGGTGATATATTCCTAGGTCTTGGAGATAGTCTGCATTAAAAACAAACTTAAAATATTACATTACAGTCTTAGTGCTGTTATAAAATGTGTTTTGAAAATAATATACCTTATACTGATGGCACTAAACCAAATAAAGAACAACCGAGCCCCAGGAGAGGACAGAATATCGAGAGCAATATGCTTAAGATTGGAGAACCTTTCTTTTTGGATACAGGACAATTAGGATCCTATTAAATCCCTTTTAAAGAAATGCCGAATACAAACTTAGTAGAGAAATGCCGAAGTTATACTTCTTCATAAAAATAGAGACAACACAATTATTAGAAACTACTGCCCAATAAGTCTGTTAGTACACCTATACAAATTGCTAACAAAATTTGTAACAAATTGTTTAACAAATAAGATGGACTTCTATCAACCAGCAGAGAAATCAGGGGTTAGGACTCTCATTGAGAAGTGCACCGAATATAATACACCTTTGCATATAGCTTTCATTGATTTCGAAAAAGCCTTTTCATATTCAGTAGAATATGGGCATTAATGATGGCACTCAAAGAAGAGGCAACAGTCATGCTACAAGAACCCAACTTCGCATTAAAGAAAGTCGGCCTCAAGAATCTAACTAAAACAAAAAAATAAGTAATACAAAATGTCGAAGTAATAGAAAATGTTGATGAATACATCTACCTAGGCTAGGCCATCAAATAAAACTCGGAAAAGAAAATCAGACAGACGAACTATCAAAAGGATAAGGTTGGGTTGAGCCGCTTTCGTAAAACTTGGATATATCCTAAGGAACAAGCATGTCCCAATCTGTCTGAAAGCTGTATTCAATGCGTGCATACTACCAGTCTTGACATACTGCCTCAAGACGGTGTCTATAACAGAGTATTGCGCTAAGGAACTCCAAACGACGCAGAGAGCAATGGAACAAGCAATAGAAATAGAAACGAAAAAATATGGAAAAGAACTGGTGTGGCTGATATACTGTGCATAATAAAGACCCTCAAGTGGAGCTGGGTAGGGCATATTGCTCGCCAAGATGCAAAGAGATGGACAAAACGAGTGGTGCAATGGAGGCCGCGAACATCTAAACGAAGTAGAGGCAGACTCCAGAAGAGATGGTTGGATGACATAAAACGTTTTTAATGGAGCAATAGGCACAAGACAGACACGAATGGAAAACAATAAGGGAAGCCCATGTCCAGCAGTGGACACCAAACAGCTGAAGAAAAAGAATTTATATCATTATATATTTTATAAATAAAAACATTTATTTAATATGCAACAGAGAATGGATTAAAAATAAAATCTAAACCGGTCACACCTTTACCAAAAACATGTTAAATTAGGTGTTTGATTTTAGACCCCCCTTTGTAAGAAAAAAATAAGAATTATTTTTATTTTTGTTAGATGCCAAATTTAAAACAAATTATTATTAGGATTTAAGAACAACTTATAAACTAAATAACTAAGAATCTTAATTCTTAATTCTATAAAGCTATCAAAAGAAAAACTTATTACAGATAACGGACACATGAATCTTGGTATGTCAGTGGTTTCCCAAATTAGGTATCTCTTGAAAGAAGTAGACCACTATGAACTGATGTAGAAATACAGAGAATTACCGGAACGCGAATTTTTTACTTATAAAGATTATGGAAGAAAAAAACCTAATTTTTAAAAATTGTCCATTATTTTATAGTGTTTACCTAACGTAAATTTTTTGATCTTTCCCCTTTTACTTATGTTAGTTAAAATAAGAAAAAATTTACCCACCACCCCTTCCCTAAACCGGTTCACATAATACTTGAAGCCCCCTTCCTCTAATTTCCAAAAATTCCAAATTGCAGAAATGTTAGTACTTGGGTGTTGTATCATAATTAGTAGTAAGTTATTATTTAAAATTACCTATGCGAGTGGTGATGATTGAGGTTAGCATGTCTTGGGGGAGGAGGTTTTCCTGAGAGATAAGCTAGAAGATCTTCCCTACGGATTACTGTGCGTTTTCGTTTGGCCCAATTCAGCAGTTCCCTATTTCTTTTTTGGTAACCACACTGCTTGGCTATTTCACTAGATCTTCGTATACTATCGCTTGATTCTGAAATATTTATAAAGAAGAAAAGCTTAAGTCTGAAAATGAGTCACAAGATTTTGAGTACACATGAAATTTTTAATGCCAATTAATGTACATTTTCTTTTAAAAAATAATTTAATTTACCTTTATATAACGATGTTACTGTTGCTGCTGCTGTTTGAAAAGAAATCCATAAACCACCTGGATCAGCTACGAATCGATCTAAATAAACACAATAATACATTAAAAGAAAGTTTAAAAATATCAATATACATTTTCTTAACACTTAAAAAACTTTTTTTCGGGTATTTGGTTTTGTTACCGACGTCTCGCTCGCCATTGTAGGGACCATTTTCAATGCGGAAAAGTCCATTATGGCGACAAAACCGAAAATAGGAAATATAAATCGTTTCAAGTCGTGAAGCTTACATTCTAAATCTAAATTAAGGTAATTTTAGTTTAGGCACAGAGTTTATAAACTTATATGGTTTTGGGTTTACACTAATTTAAGTCATGCAAGCTTATATGTTACTCTATTTTTTTTTTTAAATATATTGTATGTTAAAGCACAACAATATTAAATACAAGTAAAAATTTAATCTTTTACAGGTAGAAAATATTTCTGCTTATTCAAATATTTCCTCAGGTAGAAGAGTACCCAAGTATGATGCTATTGATCAATTGTAAAGAGATTAAAACATAAAATGAAACTTGTTTGTGCATAAAAATGTTATTTTTTTCTTAAAAATAAAGAGTTTGGAGGCATGTATAAGTGTTTGGGAGTAAAGACAAATTTGGTGTGTAACAAAAATGAGGTTGAAACAAATTTAATAATTTGAAATTATTTCATACTCTCATTTACTTCCAAAACAACGCCACCCGACAAGTAATTTGTATCCTGTATCTTACAACCCGGACATTTCCGCAAAAGACTGTATCGTGTTGGGAAATAAATTTATTTATTTATAAAAATTGCTTCTGATCAAATTTGTGCAATTTTCTTTAAAATTTAAATGTTTTGGTTTTCAACTGCAATACTTTTATCAAAATTTAGATGAGATTTTGGTTAATAAATAAATGGGAAGTTAGGCAATACTTGTTAAAAATTAAATGATTTTAATCAAATTACAGCGATTTTATATAAATAGTTTTTCTGAAAAAGGGACATTTTTATTAAAATTGATAATCATTTTGTTACATTTGAGCGCTTTTGGTCAAAATTTTAATAATTTTGTGTAAAATACTTAAATCATTTTCGTCAAAGGTTAAAGAATATTGATTTAAAATACGATTTTGATAAAATGATTTTGGTTAAATAAGGCTGATTGTAGTCTTAATTTTCATTTAAATTTAGATGATTTTGGTTAAAATATTAAATTTATGTAAAATTTGAGGAATTAATATCATATTTTGTAGTTTAATTATAATAATTATCATCAAAATGTTAATTTTGGTTAAATAAGGATGATTTTAGTCTTATTTTGAACAATTTTTATTTAAATTTTTGATGATTTTGGTCAAATTTCAACAATTTTCGTTGACTTTTTGATGATTTTGATTAAAATCGCGTCAAATTCAAGTAACGTTTATTTAAATTTAAATGATTTTGGTAAAAATTACGATAATTTTATTCAAATTGGAACGTTTTTCTTAAAATTTAGAAGAGTTTGAGTAAAATTTTGCAAAATTTGGGAAATTTATAACCAAATTTTGTATTTTTGCTTAAAATTTTATAATTTTCATAAAATCTTTGTTGATTTTGATTAAAAAATATGATTTTGGCTTTAATTTTAACGATTTTTTTTTTAAATTTTGATAATTTTGGTCAAATTTGAATAATTTTCGTCAACATTTATGATTTTGGTTAAAATAACGTCAAATTCAAGCTATTTTCGCCTAGATTTATTTTGGTGAAAATTATGATAATTTTAATAAAATTTGAACATTTTTTTATTAAAATTTAGGCGATTTTGGGTAAAGTTATGTAAAATTCAGCAATTGATATAAAATTTTGATAATTTTTATTAGAAGTTTATTGATTTTGGTTAAATAAAGATTATTTTTAATTTTAACGACTTTCGTCATTATTTTGATGATTTTAGTCAAATACAAGCCATTTTCATAAAAATTTAGAGAAATTAAAATTACTTAAAATATAAAAAACTTAAATCAAAACTTTGCTTAAAATTAAAATGATTTTTGTCTAATTTGATCGATTTTCGTTTGAAAGAAATTTAATACCTTAAGAATCTCTAAACAATGTAGGAATTTCTTAGAAAAGTAATTAGTAATCTATAATTAGATAAGGTTTCCAGTTACACATTGCAGCAATATTTATTAAATAAGCTTCCATTAAAAAAGTTCTTCAAACTGTTTGTAAGTTATTATTAATAGAAAAATAAAAATAGAGGACGACTTTTTTGTTGTATCACAGCATTATTTTTGCAAATACATATTATGCATTGGGTGTTCAATAATGTAAAAAAATTGCTTAAAATTGAAATATATTGAAAATTGAAAAGTATTTATAAAAAGGCTAAATATTAAGGTAAAAATATTATATTCAATAAAAAAACCTTTAAATTGCATTTGCTTCAATAAAAATTGAAAAGATAAGCAATAGCATTGATTGTTAATATTTTTAATTTTATCACCACAATTCTTATTGTATTTTTAATTATTGATGTGATTCCTGTTATATAATCGTAAAGGACGTGGAGGTCGCATAATACTTAAAAATACAATTCACAAAAGTAGACATAAAGAAATAATCATAACCTAGGAGCAACATAAAGCAACAACAGCTGATAGTGACAACAAAATGTCGTTCGCAATGTGTCCATGGGAAATGCTCTTGAAATTATTATTAAATAACGCAATCATCCCAAAAATCCATTTACTAACCAAATTAATGTAAACTTACCCCTATATAATTGTGCTATGGCTGTTGCCGAGTCTTGAAAGACAGTTCGAACTTTCCTATGTGAACTATCCGACTCCAATGATAGTGTTTGTTCAAAATCTGGTTGTTCCTCGATGGAATCCGCACATTGCTGTTCCCAACCTGTCAACCACGATTCACCATCATCTTCACCGTTCATTTTGTTCCCCTTTGTTCTTGTTATTTTGCAAATTACACCTTGTTTTAATAATTTATAACCAACACACGGCCATTACTTTACGCACGCACCTACTAACTGAATCACTGAATGTTACTGATTGGGGACTTTGACGTTAGACTTAGACGGCTGGCTGCCTGTCAATAAGTTATACCAACATGCAATTGAAAATGTTCCCAAGCTAATTGCTTAGAAAGTTCACATTACAATATTTTAAAGTTATTTATTTGTTATAAGATAACAAAATATATACTATAATATAAGAATTAAAATTTATAAAAATTGCAGCTTACACATTTTTGTTAAACGTACGGAAATGTGAAGCATGAACAGTTGTACCAACGCATATCTAACAACTTCATAACTTCTTATTTTTTTACTATTAAAACAATTAAAATAATATTCATGAACGATTTTTAAATGTTTTAATAATCAATTAACGTTATTTATATTAAAAATTGTATAAAATGAATACTATTTATCTTTTGAAATTTTTTTCATTTTATACGAGGGTTGTTTAAAATTTAAACAAGTCTCACTGCATTGCATTTAGATAACAAATAAATTATGATTCAACTTAAATTTATAATTATTTTTTTAACAAATATTAGGTTTAATGACTAGTACTTAATTCTATGTTTGGCCTGTTATTTTTCCAAATTATGATATTAACGTTTATTTTTTTTTTCGAACGTCCAACTCTTGGCAGGAGCGGAGTCCATATTCTAAGGCCATACGAAACTATAAATATATAACAAACACGAAATAAACAAAAAAAGGAACACAAATGTGTTAAGTGTTAAGTGTAGCATTAAGGACAAACTAGTGAGAAACATGATCACAGGAATAAGAGAAACAAAGGACGGTAATATAGTAATCACAATAGCTAAAAACACAGACGATCTAGAAGCGACCAGGAAACCTATTATATATAACGACTAAATTAAAACTGGAACAAGTGGCTCCGAAAAAGACCAAAATGTGGAAGCAATACACATATAAGGATTAGATGCAACTACAAACAAAACAAAAGTTATTAAGGCTATGCAGACTAGGGTCTGTAGCCTGAAGGAAAAAAATGCAGAATATGAGAGTTATGAGAAAACTCTAGGGGCATTCAAGCTCATATTCAATAAAGAGGATGCCAATAAATTTCTTGAGGAGAGCCAAATAATGGTAGGAATTAGGAATAATAAACTATCTCATGGAAAGACGGATTCAAATATCAAGTTGTTTCAAATGTTAGTTCTCTGAACTAGAATGCGTTGGCCTGGATAAAACTGCATACTGATGTAAGGATGGGAAAAAGAACACATGCACTGTCCGAATGGAGAGCAATGTCCCATATGTAAGGAAGATGGTCTTTAAATAATACTAACATAATAGTCATGCAAACAAACATGCAGTACGAGCAAGGTAGCTCACAACCTTACAAAGAAGTGCAAATGGACAATGGACAAGAATGAAGATGCCATAATTTGGGAGTCACACTAAATACCTAATAATAAATAGAGGACGAGGGGAAGGCTACATATGGGTGGAGCTTAAGGAAGCAATGATTTATAGCTGCTATTCATCCCTAAATATAAGTACATACAACAACAGTTGAAAATTGGTTAATACTCAAAACTCAACACTCAACACTCAAAAAAAGCGTACAAATGCAACACAAATCGAATCTCATTGGCGCAGACTTTAATGCCTAATTAACAGTATGGTGATAATCCATAAACGATGCAATTGGAGATTGCACGCTAGAATGGTGTAAAGAAAGGCATCTAGAAGTAGTAAACCAGAGAGATAAAGGTACTTAATAAAAAGAATATCCTAAGTATAATGAAAAACCCTACACTCGACAAATTGATGGAAATGGCTAGGAGATCGTGCGAAAACAATTTAAGAAAGAAGGCTTGGAGCGGTAGGAACAACCCAGTGTACTGGTTGAACGATAATATCGCAGCGGAGAAAAAAGAGAGCCTAAAAAAGAAGAGTGGTAACGTGCACACATAAATACAGACACGCCTAAAATGAAGAAATGAATGGCAATGGAAAGAATGGCAATTGGCAAGAGAAATAATTTAAGGACTGGAAGCAGAATTTAAAAAACCCATCGCTAAAGCAACGAAGTACTTCACAAAAACTCTTAGATAAAATTAACGAAGACCCATGTAAGAATGCGTATAAAATTGCTTCACCAAAATGGAGAAATGAAGAAAAAACTAATATAAAAAAATGGTGGTGTGGTGAATTTTTACCTAGTCTGCGCGCGCTACAGTAATCGTCAAACGCCGGAATCGCAACAAAGAAGATTGACGTAGAAAAGCCACAGCAAACGTAAATAAGAGAAAAGTACCAGATAGACATATAGGAAAACATCAAACAAGCAACCCTTAATTGAGGCTAGGCCAATTATAAAAGGGAACAGCCTAGATAAAGTGGAACGCACCTGGAACCACCTGAGAACTTCTATACTCCAAGCGGCGGAGAAAACAACAGGAGAAAAACCTCGAACGCGGACTAACGAATGTACGATGAAGACTGTAATACAGCAATTCAAGAACGCAACAAGAACTCCAGAATATACTTGGGCAGACAAACAACAGCAACAACAAGAGCCAAAATCACAACATCCGATAAGCACCACTATATGCTGTATGTAAAGATAAATCAGAAACGTAATACCAGATACCGAAACAATAGAGGACAGGTGGAAAGAATTCTTCTCGGAACTACTAAACTATAATAAAATCAGACAGGATGAGGCAACACAGGCAGACCATCACATACAAACGCAAACAGACGAAGAACAACACATCGACCCCCTACCATAAATGAGATTAGGAAAGTAATAAGCTCCGTAAAGACTAATAAGGCCCCCGGAGGGGATAACATACTAGGGGACCTGTACAAATATGGCGGGAAAACAGTACTAAAAATGCATGAACTAACTACTATGCGAAAGCCTCCGTAAAGAATGGCCAAGTATAATATAATAATAATAATAATGCCATTTACTCGTTTTCGAGAATACATTTTGCAATATGGAAAAATAATGATTAAATTAATGGTACTAAGAATAATAATAATAATTAATAATAACAGTAATATTAATGAATCACAAGAGTTAGTATTTTCGAGGGTTTGGTGCCCTGTTGTTATTTTTGGTGTGTCCGCATGTGACTATACAGTCCTATTTGCGATTTAATGCATCGACCATTTCGTATATTTGGTGAACTCTTTGGTTGTAGGTCCTCGTATTGACGTGGCCTTGATAGCTGGAGGTGATTTGACGCCAGTGTATTCTGTCGTCGCTCGTCGGCGAGTGATTCTCAATCGTAGGCGGTGATGTTGCAATCTTTTAGATTCACGTGAAGTATGTCTTTAAATCTTTTACGTTGTCCACCTGTTTTTCTTTTGCCATCTGCCAGCTCTCCGTATAAGCAGCACTTTGGGAGGCGGTTGTCATCCATGCGCCT
>JARJDX010017466.1:0-11396 GCA_030264735.1 Gymnusa sp. GC000175 | reverse complement strand
TATGTTGTCAATAACCCCAATGGTGACATCTGTCACTTAAAATGATATATGACCTACACCCTTTATTGTCAGCTAAATATAATAAAAGTATATCTTGATGGGAATAAATTTAATAAAATGTTGCTTAGCACAAATGATGAGTTTATAAAATGTTAAGTTTTAAAAAAATGATTTACACGTCTCAAAAGCAATTTTTGTTTTTATTATAGAAAAAAGTTTAAAAAAAAGGTTTGATAAAATTATGGCAATGAGTGCGAAAGAGTGAGTCATATGAAAAATGACATTTGCGAGAGAGAGTGGAAGATAGACATATTTGTTATTTCCTGAGAATTTTAAGCGTACCAATTTTTTCACGTTTTATTTTTTATTGGACAAAACATAAGTGTACATAAAAAGAAAGAGAAATAAAAGGCGCATAGTATGATTAAAAATAAAAATTAAAGAAAAACTCGGTCGCGGTAAGTAAATGAAGTGAAAACTGTTGTAATAATTTCGTTTTTTGGGGGTAAAATTCTTTTTTTGGTTGAAAATAAAGACGTCTTTAGGGTGTAAGGAAATTTTTTGATAAAATTAACTAGCGTCCATCGAGTTATACCAGATTTAGTTGGAAAATTGGAAGCCAATGGCGTGCAACCCCTTTTCAAGGCTTTTTGAAAATTTTTGAAAAATTGATAAATAAAAAATTATAACCGGCAAACGGAGACAAAATTCAAAAATGTGCACGTTTTTTTCTGCATTATATGCCAAAGCAGCACTCAAAGTAGCTCAAAAACTAAGAAATTTATTTAAACCTTCCTGAAATCGATTAAAAAACCAAAATTTAATTTTTTCGACCAATAAATGTTAAAAAAAATGGCTGAAAGTTTTTTGGTATGCCTAATCGAATGCCGTTAACCGCATTTTGCTATGTGGCGCTGTTCTCGAGAAATGTCGCGACGCTTTCTTTAAATGCGTCGCGACGCTATACTATTTGTAGCACAGGGTCAAGGCAAATGATTATCCGAACAATTTTTTTCCACTATCTTTTTCTGGAGTAGAAAAAACTTTGGCACCCCCAGGTCGAAATGGCGACGGAGAAAATTTTCACCTCTACTTTCCAAAAAAAATTTATACATTCATTTCGATCGCTGAATATTAAAGAAAAAAATTAAATGTTTGAGACGCTTTTTCAAACGGCGCCGTTCACGAGATGTGGCGTCGCGACGCCAAATTTTAAAAGCGTCTGGACAGCGACCATACTATATGATCATCACACGACTTTCATTTACGAATTTGAAACATACCCCTTAGTTTTAATAAAAACATTATTTCATTTTATTATTTCAGTCAATAAAGTTGTTATGTCTGCAATTTCATTTTGTTATAAAAGGTATGTTGGCAATAACTTCGAAAGTGACATCCGAACTTTTGAATGATGTATACCCTAAATATTTTATAAATTGTCGGCTGATTATAATGACAGTATGTAATGACATGTATATATGTATAATGACAGTATACTTGATGGGCATAAATTCAATAAAACGTTACTTAGCAACGAACAAGGATGAGTTCTTGAAATGGTAAATTTTTCTGAATAAGGGGAGTCGAAAACGGATATTTCCGCAATAATCTTGATTTAGAAAATTTTGGCTTTTACTATATTTACTATAATATAAGTTAAATGTTATTTTTACTTTAATTTACGTAGTAATCTCCCAGGTATTCTCATCTGGGTTGTACGATTGTTTGCCTCCATTTTCGAGGATTGCAGGATTTTCTTGTTGATGCTATAAGGCACCTTAAGCCTTTTGACATTGTCACGAACAATATGGCCTAAGAATATAAGGATTCTGACAAATGTTAAGCTAGAATGCCGATGTTTAGATTTTTCTTCATTTAGGATAGATATGTATGTGCGATATTCTGCCCACGTTACGCGTAGCATTCTTTGCCCATACCGTAACCATTCTGCGTCTGTCTGCTGTTTTTAATACCCATGTTTCTAACGCGTAATCCAATACGGATAAAACAAGTGAGTTGATTAACTTTTTTTGTATTGAACGATATGCTGCGGTTTTTTCATATCTTCGTTAGTTTGCAATGATTCTAAGTTGTATGCGGCGCCGTATTTTTCTATCACACTCGCCTTTGTATTTTTAAAGAAATCACAGGTAGACAGATATGTCCACAACGTCACAGTTGGCTACATATCGCGGTTATGGTTGCTGTTCTCTTACCGTTTCGAGCTTATTCATAAGGCTATCAAGTTCCTCGACCGATTTCATCACCAATACATAACGAAAATATCGTACATCCTTATACTTTCTTTCCAAATACCGAGCACTCGTCTCATAAGGTGGTGCCCTAAGTATAGAATCAAAAAAAGTCACCAACAAAATGCATCCTTGTCTTACGCTTTTACCAATCTTGCACTTGTTTGAGGGGTAATTATCTCTTGTGCGGTACTGTTTTCATATAAACTATGTATAAGTGAAACTAGGTGTTCCAAAATCCTCATATCACCTTTCTTTCAATAGTAATTGTTATCTCACGTTGTCAAAGGCCGCAGCGTAGTCCACCAAGCAAAAATAATTAGCGTTCTCGCACCTTTTTAATGAGTTGACTACCTTTATTCTTTACAAACGCAGCTTATCTTGGCGCATTTTGGTGAGCTGTTATATGAGAAAATCTGGTTCGTATTCTTTTCAACTTAACTTTGCTTGCATGTGAGCTTAGTGTAATAAGCCTATAGTTGTTGCAATCTTTTGAGTTCCATTTCTTAAACAGAGGGATAATTACAAACGCCATGTCTAGTCTGTGGGCCAGATACCAGTCTTCCATATTTCGCACCATATTCTGCAGCAAAGCAGACAGTCCCCGTTCAGGAGTTTTTGTAACTCTGTTTTCTACACCAATAGATTTGTTTTTTTCCGAGGTGATTTATTACCTTGGTTACTTCACTGGGTAGAAGGTCTTGTTCTGCATTATACGTTTCACAATCGGGGGAACCTTTTTCGGTGTCGTCCTTATACAGATCTTCGAAGTATAGTCGCCATATTTCACCTTTTTCATATCTATTTTCAACTCATTATTACGGTCCATTATTGTTTGTGATTTCGGTTTCAAACGACGTGTAAGTGTATACATTTAACATTATTTCCGGATAACCAAATAATAATTGTAAACGATAAAGAGGAAGGCAGTTATATGACTAGAAAACCTATAAAAGAACATTCAAAGTAAAGACTAAAAATAAATTTGAAAATAAAAACGAATATTTTATGACAGAAGAAAACAAACCAGACTTAGATATACAAACAGAGCATTTTAGGAAATGCGACAAATCAAAATGGAGGTTTAAAAAGAGACATAGAGATCATATCTTCCTTTCTTTGCGGGCATTTTGTCTGCGTCATTTGCAATTATCGCTGCGTGCCCTGCCCAAATCCACTTTATAAAAGTTACTCTTTTTGTTGCACATCGAACTTTTGTTTGGCATCCTATTACTCAGATTTATTCCCAGCAGTAAGTGTTCCATAACTCGTTGCGTTACCTGATTTTGGTAATCGAATTGCTTGTAAAAGTAAGTGTTTCTGCGCCGTAAGTTAAAAGTGGAAATTGGTCGTACTTTTCTTTTCTTACATATTGGTATGTCAGCTCTGAATATAAGCCTCAATTTATCAAAGAAGGCTCAAGTCAGATTACTTTTCTGTATAGTTCGTTCATTTGGTTATCTATCAATTCAGATTTCGTGCCCTAAGTATCTGTATGATTTCGTTAATTGATCTTTCACAGCACTCACTGAGACAGAGTTGAATATAACTTGCGTGTTTAAGAAGTTTTGAGAAGAACTTCGCAACTTTTATACTCTTTAATCACTTTGATCATTAAAATCAAGTATGTAGACGACACTGTCATCTTAGCCGAGAGTATCGTAGACTTTCAACTCCTTCTGAACAAAATTAGAGGCAAAACTATGGTGGCGCCGCTCATTACCCTGGTAACACACAAATCAAGAAGGTAAACAAATTTAAATATCTGAGAAGCTTTATAACTACTGATCTTGACTCTGGCAAGGAAGTGAAAAGCCGAACCGTGACTGTCCGCGCCACAGTTAGCAAAATGAGACAATTACGTGAATTGCCTTCACAATTTAACAACAAAAAATGTTTAAATGCTACATGTGGTTTATTGTTCTATACGGGGTGGAGGCGTGGACCCTCAAGGTGTATACGAAAAACAGGTTAAAAGATTTTAAGATGTGAGTACTCAGAGCTTTGCTCTGACCTGTACAACATATACATATACAAATATTTCTGTACCAATAAATCTGAATCTGAATCGGAATCTCGTGGGTAAAACAAGTAAAGAACAATGCAGTGTAACAACGAGCAAATACACATCAAGAGTTGCAATCGGGTATCAAGAGTAAAAAGACTGCCTACTTAGGTCACGTCGTAAGAGGGGAGAAATATCAGTTGCTTTATCGGGGCGCGGCAGAAAACAAATTTCATGGCTCAAAAACATACGCAAATCGACAGAAATCCAAAGAGTCGAAGAGCTATTTAAAATGGCAGAGAACCTCGAAGGATACGCCGAAGGGATCGCCAACGTCCAGCAGCAGGAAATACCACGTGAAAGAAGAACAATCATTTTGATGACTTAGTTATTTACCGATGATGTTGATAATCATATCTTTAAATTCGATTTTCCTAAACCTCTTCCAGGAATGTTGTAAATAGTTTGGCCGAGATATGTTCTTCGTCTTGTACCTGTTGTTCTGTACTGAATTTTCTTATGTTTTAGTGATATTTACGAGTTTAGTCTTTAATTATAGAGGAACCTATACAGTCCATGACTATGCACGACATTTAACCGATGATTCCTTCGCTATGTTCAACACTACCTTTGCTCTGATCTACTGAGCATTCCTTTAGGACTGTAACATCCTTCCTAGCGCCTATAATATAGTCCAGATAATTTTTTGTAAGTCGGTCCGTGCTCATCCAGGTTCAATTTCGATTATTGCTCGTTTTGAAGAAAGTTTTTATTACGCCGAGGCCATGCTGAAGGAACAACTCCTTAAGAAGGTCTCAGCGTTCGTTTCCTTGATCTGACTTTGTCAACGGCCATTTTACCTTCATGCAACTTTTTACCTATTTTGGTAATAAAATCGATTTTATCCAGAAACTATAAAGTTCGAGATCATATAAGAAGAATCGCGGATATGAATTTTTATGTTTTTGTAAGTACATATTCGTTTAACCTGTGAAAAGAAATAAGATAATGGCCATCCACATACACATCCACGCACACACACACACACACACACACACACACACACACACACACACACACACACACACACACACACACAAACAGACATCTAGACAAAAATTGATAATTCTTGTTCATAGAACCTCCAAACATCAACATTTGAAAAAATTTAAATTTTTTTCGATTACTGTACACTCCATTTTCGGAACAGTAACAACAAAAAGTTAGCATCAATTATTCCTACTATATTTTCCATACATTCAGTTCTCCCCTAAATATTTTAATAAATTTTTCCCCATACATTGTAAAAGTATGATTAAGACACCGATTTTTTTGGTAAAATATGATCGTTATGTAATAAATAACTTTAAAAAATATTTATTATGAGCATGAAAAGCATTTATGATCACGCTAGTGTCTGGAATATACCGACTAGAGATTCCATTGTGCGATTTGGTCTAAAAAAGAATGTACACGTATTTGCAATTTTGCTCTATCCAGGTGTTGCACGCCAAACCTCTTCGTATATATGTTTTCCAGACACGATAAAGTAGCTGTCCAAAAAGTCTGGAACTAAATATATATAAAATTATGTCCTCATTTAACTTGAAACATTTAACTTTAGTTCGCATTTATGCAAATAGCAACTATAGTTTATTACTTTAACGTTAGCACAATAAACTTAATTTTTAATTTGAATATTTTATAAGGTGCAACTACTATATTTACTTTTTCACATAAACAAGTTATATTTTTGTTGAAATCCTTATTTTATCCTATACAAAAACATAATTAAAAATCATAAATTTTTTTAAACGCTCTTTCCTGAAATTATTAAAATTTCGTAACTACCCTGATTTTTAATTGTTGACGATTAAAGTTCTAGCGGGGCGTATATAAATTCACTGGTTTTAGATAAGTAAAATCTTTTCCTGACTCCTATTACATGACTAGAACATGTAAAATAAAATATTTTATACAAATTTTCGAATCATGATACGAGTCATGATACGCGAACAGCATTAAAACACTGAGTTTAGGTTGAGTAGGAACACAGAGTTAAGTTTAAAAGACCCAAGGTTCAAATATCGGGTACTGGGTTGCCATTTTTCTTTGGGATAAAAATTATCGAAAATCTAAAAAGCAGTAGCCACTTTTTATACTAAGCTCTGACGCTACTCTACAATTGACACGGAAAAAACAACTCACTGGGTCGGTAGCCAGTTAAATCCTAGAAAGTAGCATGTTATATTTATTTATAATTTAATAATAACTTGTTTTTTAAAACAACTGAAAATAACTTTTTTAATTCTCTTGTCAAATATTAACGATCCAATTTCTTCTTTTTAACTTTCCAAGTAAAGTTTCGTTCTTTAATTTTCAAGTTCTTTATACGCGTAATCTGAAAACTAGCTTTGTAAAATTATACCTTAAGGGAAAACTTTATTAGATCAACGCGGCTCTTTCAGGAACGAATTACTCTTGTGTAGGTCGAAATGAAATGTTGTTTTTAAGTGCGAATACCACCTTTTCTCTACACAGAAAATTTGAGGGTGAGAATAAAAGTTTTTATTTATTTATTTAGGAAAATGTACTAAGGGATGTAACACAATTTTTTTATACGAATAATTGGTGTAAATATTGGATTTCATTATGTTCACCACCATTTAACACGTTGACTGTCATGGTGGATTCGTGAATTATGTTTATTTATTTAATTTATTTTTGCTCTCTTATACGATAGTAAGATAATTGAGATTTTAGTGAAAATATATCTTTTACGTTCTCCTCTCAACATAATCGACCAAATTTAAAAAAAATGTCTGTGTGTATGTGTGTGTGCTTGTAGGAATGTCCAATTTTTCGGACGCGATAATAAAGGTGGTTTTCAAAAATTTGTGTTCAGAAAAAAGGTTTATAAAACTTGTATGCAAAATTAAAAAAATGTCTGTGTGTATGTATGTGTGCTTGTGGAAACGTTCAATTTCCCGGACGCGATTGTAAAAGTGGTTTTTAAAAATTTGCATGCCGTATTCTTATAGTAGGCTTCTAGCTGTATTCGCCAACTACGAGTTTTCTTGTTTTGGGTAGAAAAGAGGTTAACAAATAAAACTTGTATGCAAAATTAAAAAAAATGTCTGTGTATGTATGTGTGCTCGTAGAAACTTCCAATATTTCGGACGCGATTGTTAAAGTGGTTTTTAAAAATTTGCATGCCGTATTCTCACAGTAGGCTCTTAGCCAACTACAAGTTTTCTTGTTTTAGGTAGAAAAGAGGCTAACATTTTTAGTTCTTTTATAAAACTTGTGTGGAAAAACTGCAAAGTACGTCAGAGGCACGCCAAGATGGAACGATATATAAAAAAGGTGGCAAAGAAAAAGAAACCATGGAAAGATTTCTTAGGTGGAAAAACGACGGAAAGTATAGGGATTTGAGAAAATATAGATAAGCGGGCCAAAGAATCGAGAATAAGAGAAATTTGATAAAAAATGGAAGAAAACAGCCAAGAAAACGCGAAACTACTGTAAAAAACGGTATAAAAAACTAAGAAGGGATAAATGTGATGAAATACAATGTATAGAAGACAAAGAAGGAAACATACTCACCACAGAAGAAGAAATAACTAAAAGATGACAGATGACATTCTTTATGGACACCCATAACACAAAATGATCGGGAAGGAACAGCAGACGAAGAGGACATAATAATGTAATAAATAGAAGATGCAGGTAAAAAACTAAAAAACGGTAGAGCAACTGAACAGAACTATATTAAAGGAGAAATGATCAAATACATGAGCAAAATGGTAATGGAAATGATACACAGAAATATCAACTTGGTGGGGCATACAAGTAGGATGCTAAGAGACTGGACTGTGGCAATTTTACCCATCTAAAAAAAATATGCAAACTATAGATCCATAACCATACTGAGCGTTGTAAGTAAAATCTATAAAACTATTCCAAAACAAAAAGAACGCTGGAAACTATTGAAACAATTTTGAAGAAAACCAAATCAGATGCAGACCAAATAGAGGCACTGTGGACCTTATCTTTAGCCTTATACGTATAACAGAAAAAAATCATAAAAGCAGTCTGCTTTGTAGACCTGAAAAATACGTTTGATACATCCCGTACATAGAAGATTTGGGACTTATTGAAGAGGGGGAAGTATCTTAGAAATTGCTACAAGTAATGAAAATCTGCTTAAGAAATGTCATTAGAACCAATAACAATATGCTCGGAAGTATTTATGATAAATATAGGGATAAAACAGGAGGTGTGTTTAAGCCCCCAACTCTTCATAACGCTTATAGACAAAATTTCTAGGTGTAGGGATAGGGCTAAGGAAGTAATGGTGGAACTGAGGAACCTGATACATGTACGTATCTCAGAACAAATTTACGCGGAAGATTTAGTCATAATGGGAAGCAAAGAAAGGGAAGCTTAAAAAAATATTGGTATATGGTTTGAGCAGTTAACAGAGTAACAAATGAAGATAAATGTAAAAAAGACTGAGGTAATAAAAATCGAAAAAAATTCGAGAACTGAAAATTTCAAATATTTGGGGGTGACATTAAACATTCAAGGGAACCTGGAAAAGTAAATAAACAATATACTAACCAACGCAAACAACCTATACCACGCACTTAACCAAAATTTTATAAGGAAAAATGAAATTTCACTAAAAGTGTAAAAGTGTACAACAATATCTATGTACCAGTCCTTACATATGGATACGAAGCATGGACACTGGACGTAAAGCTAAAAGGAAAAATACAATCAAGTGAAATCAAAGGGTGTCTCAGTAAGAGTGTACTTTTTAAATTTAGTGTAATATTTTTTCGTTTAAGTGGCAACACTGAAATTTGACAGCTGTCACCTATGGTTATTCGGAAGTTTCTTGCAAGCAGTAACTAGTAAAACCAGAATAGACAGAATGAGAAATGGAAGTATAAAACAGGAAGAGGGTACCCCATCAATCTTAAAGACTATCGAACGAAAGTAATTAGGGTGGTTTAGACACTTATGCCGCATGGACAATAACAAGGAGGTGAAGCAAATCTGGAAAGCTAGCAATGACAAAAAAAGTCGAAGAAGAAGGTCGAAGCGTACATGGAATGATGAAATAAAAAAGACGTTGAAAAAGACACCATGGGCAAACATGGTATGAGGCAAAAACACTGACCCAATCCAAAAAATGGAAAGAAATATAATGTATGGAAACCTCTACACCTTAATGGTAGACAGAGGAAGGATTATTTGTTTCTGTGAAAAACTTGTTACCCGTAAACAACAAATTGTTATTGGGATTTGATTTTGTTGACATGTTGAAGGCAAATCTGAAGAGCTAGCAATGACAAAAAAAAAGAAAATAAAGGTCGAAGCGTACGTGGAATATAAAGTAGGGAAGGCGTTGAAAAATAGAGGGAAAACATGGCACGAGGCAAAAACACTGACATGCAATCTGAAAACCTCTACACTTTAATGGTAGACAGAGGAAGGATTATGTATTTGTGTATAAAACTTGTCACCCGTAAAATCAACAAATTGTTATAAGAATTTAATTTTGTAGACATGTTGAAGGCTTTAGACATGGACCGCTTAGCTGGTATATTTGCCATATTAAAGAAGAAACCAAATAACCATCAAATAATACAAACCATATTAGAGATAAACTGCAAAACATCAACAAAAGTAGGAAATGATACACCGAGAGAGCGATAGGATACGACAGAGTGATTCTCTTATAGGACTTATGCCATTAAATCTAATTATGAATGAAATTGTAGAAGCCTTACCACAAAACGGGGGATATACAATGGAAGACAAGGTGTTCCAAGTGATGAAGGCAACCCACTGCCCATTTAATCAATCACGTGGAAAATGCCCGGCGCATTCACCAAAATACATATTAGAATCTTGTTTTTTTGAGTAAACAATAAGTGATTTAAAAAAATTGTTTTTACCGTCTTAAATCCCATGGAAAATACAAAATAATAGTTTCAGCCCAATGGGAGAGATGACAAAAATTGAAAAAAATCTGAGACTTAATTCACAACAACCTTCCTTTTTTTACTCAAAAAAGTCAGAAAACAGTATTTATTTTCGTATTCAGCGTCTTTTTGCGAATCAGCATCACACGTCAGTTTCAAAAACTATCTAATTTTGCGGGTGCAAATTTCTATTTCGGGAAAGCGGCTGCGAAATTTAAAAAAATGGCTTGTACCACCGAAAAGTTCATTGCGCTTAGGATAAGAATACCAAATTTTAGCCCAATCGAATGTATTTTAAAAATAACGTGAAAAAATACCCGGCGCATTCACCGAAATTCATATTTTTTATTATATTCAACCTCTTAAAGCCCATGAAAGATACAACGCATTATTAAAATTTTAGCCCAATTGAAGAGATGACTAAAATCGAAAAAATGTAACCTTACTTTTTTTGGCACAAAAAAGTTAAAGTCAGAATTTTAAAAAACTGTTTTCATTTTATTCAGCGACCTTTTGTGTAAATTTTCGTTGCTGAATTCATTTTCTTTTTCTTTTTCTTCTCTTTCATAGTCAATAACTGCCTGTTTAAAAACAACCCCATGTCTTCGTTTATGAAACAAGTGTGTCGTTCCACCTCTTCCTTGGCCTTCCTATAGATCTGCGGCCTGTTGGTGACTTGTCTCTGGCTATCCTTGTTATTCGGTCTTCTGCCATTTTGCCTATATGTGCATTCCATTCCCTTTTTTGATGTTTCGACCATTCAATGACGTTGGTTATTTAGCATCTTCTTCTAATTTCTTCGTTAGAGATTCTATACCTAAGCGTTCTTCCCTCGATTCTGCGTAGGATTTCATTTTAGTTTTATTTAATTGTGAAAAAATCAAAATTTTTAAACCTAAAAGCAAGACATCACTGTATTTTAAATTCAGATTTCTTTGTATGATTTTAAACTTTGGTTATAATACATTTCCAGTACTAATATAATCAATACGTAATGAACAAAAAAAGTTATAATAAGTGCGTTTGGCTATTGCATACTATAGAAACTTTGCCAAATGAGAATTTTAGATTATTAATGGACAATCAGTAATTTAATTAGCTTCGTTCGATTTAGAAAGGTGCGCTGTGGATTATCAAAAC
>JARJDX010017465.1:7500-10295 GCA_030264735.1 Gymnusa sp. GC000175 | reverse complement strand
ATTTTATTTTAATAGTTATCTACTCCAATTAAATATATAATTAAATAATTCCATTGCATTATTTATAACCAATTACAATTGATATTTAAAATCGTCTACCTGGCTTCACCTTCGTATAAGGCTTTTTTTGGCAAATAATTTATTTATTTATTAAATTTAATTTTCACACCTTACTGGGTATTGTTAGGGCAGTAGGTTAAATGTTAGTTAAATGGTTTACTAGTCGCCCTTTACGTGCGAGTAGTTCGCATGCAAGCATCTTATTGGCATCGTGTAAACTAAGAACCAAGCATAAATAAAGTTAACGCGATAAAGAAAGACAGCCTGATAATGAGTACGTCGTTGTCGGCTTGATTTACAAGCACAAGGATGATATATGTTTTTATCTTTTCTGCGAAATTTCATCGAACTACACACAACGTTTGAAGAGTTATGGGCATAAATTTTTATCATAATAATAAGATTCGTATCTATTATAGGCCCTATTATATATTTTAAATTATTTTTATATGCTCTTAATTGTATTTAAAAAAAAATTAAATTTTATTTTATAAAAAATGTTGACAACTTTTGTTTAAATTATGCAAGTTTTTAAATAGCTATTTATGTAATAAGTGTCTGAATGGTTGTCTTTTAAGCACTAGACGTGAATATTGTCCACCTCGACCTTCGTCTCGGTGGACAACACGTCGTGTGCTTAAAAAACAAATTCAATTACATACACTAAATAACACTCAGCACTCAGTGATTAAAAGTGTAATGAGCATCGTTTTTAGAAACCATAGTGACAATATAAATATCAACTTTATATGTCGATTGTAGAAAAAAATATTTAATCTGTAGTTCAATTATCTATTCGAAAATCCAGCAAAAATAGGAGATTAATTATTTTATGTCAAATAGAGCAACGTTTCTTAATCTTTTTGCTGTTTTTATAATTTACAAATATACTTTTACTTTCATTTACAAAGTAAATTATTACTTTCATTTACAAAGTAAATTAAAGTATAGTAATCGCGACAATTTTCAAAATCGATATTTTTGCGGAAATATCCGTTTTCGTCCTCCCTCATTCAGAAAAAGTTCATTTCGAGATTGTGTCTGTGTGTGTGTGTGTGTGTGTGTCTGTCTGTCTGTGTGTCTGTGTCCTCTACAGCCCAGACGGCTAAACTGATCGTCCTAAAAATTCATATTTAAGCTTTTAACAAATATTGGGAGGTCCCAGTTACTTTTGGCTAAAATCCAAAAATAGAAAGTAGTAGTTTATTGGTGAGGTTTTTAGGTTTTTTGCAAATATTTCAAAATCTATTGAGTTTATGAAAAAAACATAAGAGTACAAAAGTGTGTAAAAATTAATTTTACACAAATTTTGTTCCCATCATTTTTTTTAAATTTAACATTTTCATCTGTTCATCTCAAATTAGTAAATGAAAGTCGTGTGGTGACCACACCTTCATTTTTATTATCAGCGCCTTGTTTATAGGTTAGAAAATTAATGAAGAACACTATTTTTTTAATGTAGCAATTTTTTTGGCCTTATTTACGTTGTAAAATTTAAAACATCAGAATATCTTACGTTTTTTTTTATTATTTTTTTTATATATGATAACTGTAAGAAAAAAGTGTCATTAACGTGTTCATAAATTGAATGTTGTCGGACAAAAACGTGGGCGGAAATACATTTGCTCGCACCGGCTCTTTCTTCTCATAAATTTATGATTCTCTTTACAAGAGGCGGTATACAAATTTACGTTTAATGGAGTTTATGGGAGAGGAAATAATCGTATGTAGTTGGGATTCATTACATTTCTTAAAAGCTAATTTAAACGTGATTTGATAAATGTAGTCCGGCAGCTGTTTGAAGATACAACTTGTCACTTAATAAATTTTGTTTTTGCTCCTTTCCTTTGCGATTATCACCCGAAATAATTTAGATGAAATATCACTCATACTTGAGGTAATATTATTATGGCAATTGAGTCATTAAAATGAGGACTAAAAAAATGTGCGCTTTAAGAGAAAGCCATTAGGGTCAGGAATTGTAATGCATCATTAAAAATTATGCTTTTATAGTGCCTTTTAAGTTAGTAATAATATCTGAAATTATGTGAATCGTTTTGATTTTTTTAGTAATTTGATTGCCAAAATGTGTGAAATAAATTTAAAAAAAAATTGACTGATTTAAGTAAGTAAGTAAATTGGGATTAAAAAATGAATGAAATATTTAATTCTGTAAAATTAAGTTACATATCAAAGCTTGTTAATCTAGAAAGCCGACCTCGTCTCTCTAGAATGACATTATTTTTTTTCTAACGAAAAATAGTGGGTACCATTTTTCGTTAGAAAAAAAATAATGTCATTCTAGAGAGGAGGTCTAACTCGGGATCTTTTGAACCGAAACTTGGTACTCTAACACTGGGCAGTTACATACCCTGCAAGCTTCTAAAAAGCTTTGTCAATTTGTTTTTCAACTTTTTTAAGTTTTATAAAAAAAGTGTCGTCCTCTTGGAAAATTAAGTGAAGGACGAGTGTAAGCAAAAAAAACGTTACCTATTAAGAAATTTAGAGTTTTTTGGTGAACTAATTATTCTCTAAAGAATAATTTTTACAAATGGCAAAAACGCCAAAGAAACAGGTGGGTCCGTTTTTTCTCGCGGTTTTTGATTTCAACTGATGACTTTTTTGATGACACGATTAATATCCTTTAAATTGTAATTGTTGTTGAGAAGCGTATTTTTAACGTGAATTTACATCGACACAAGTCGCGTAAGCTTAAATTCTAAGCTTTTCGTTGT
>JARJDX010017465.1:0-2500 GCA_030264735.1 Gymnusa sp. GC000175 | reverse complement strand
ATCATCATTACTCATTTACCACTTGCTCGTATTTCATAATTATATATAATAATATAGTTGCTCGGCATTGCAAACAAATCATTTATTATAAAAAGTGCACAACATTAATAATACAAAAATATTATTTACTCTATAATCATCTACTTAATTATGTACCATAATGTAATGATTAATATTACGTTCAATAGTGCCTTCTTTGAGCGCGGGACAAATTAATACTAAATATGATGAATCATCGAACAATTGTCTCTCGTGGAATTATTAATTAACTTTTTCCTCTAGACGAATTCATTATTATTAGCTATACTCACGTCATCCTATTAGTCCGGAATTTCAATCCATTTTTTTTTTGTTGTCAACGCGAGGAATGAGTTTGCGAAAATTTTATAATTATCTTATAACTTCCTTACAAAATGCCAAAATGAATTAAAAACGCTTTGCAAAAAAAATGTGAGTCACACTTAATGGGTGTTTGTTAATTATAAAGGTGTCAAGGGCGTTTAAAACATAGAATAAATTATAAATATGGAGCATATGATTTAATAATATTAATAATACATTGAACGTATTGGGTGCAGTAAAAAGCCTTCGGCAAAATTTCGAGAGTGTCACTGCTAATGGTCAACCCAACTAGGTGGCGAGGTACACCAATTCTCTTTACGGAGAAGGGCGACCAATGGACAAAGTGAAAGTTTTTATAATATAATCAAGTTTGTAAAATTGTTCCCTCCATTAACGATAAATATTGTTAACCTCGTTATTATAATCGTTAATCAATGATTTGATGAAATAACGTACGAAGATGCATCATCCTGAGAAAATTGTTCAAAAAATAATCACAATCTACTAAAAGGGAAAAGAAAAAGTAGAATAATATAATTTATTATTGGCTTAAGCTTTTGGGCATCCATTTTATTTAATTATTTTACCAAGTTTATGCGTTTAAAAAGTATCAAGAAACATCATTGCTCTACCACACTAGGTTGGACATGAGACATTGTTAAACAACAGTAGTAAACAATGATTTTACCCCCTACGCCAGAGGTGGGAAAACTTTTTTCTTAGAGGGCCACATGAACATCTCTAAAGCCTTTGAGGGGCTGCAGAATGGGATGAAATTGTTCAAATTTGAGCTCAGTCGCATTTATTTTAGTAATACTTATTTAAATTTTGATATAAATCATACAGTTTTAACTAAAATTATAATATTTGTATACAAAACAACAAAATTTTAACAAAACACTGAAATTAACCAAAATTATCACACTTTTAATCAAAATTGTCTAAATTTTGCCAGAAATTACTCAAATTTGAGATCAATTCAAGCTAGTTTGCTGATTGCAATAAATATTATTTACATTTCGATGAAAATCAATAAAAATTAAAATTTTATTTAAAATGTTAAGTTTGTTTAAAAACGTTTGATTTTGACCAAAATCATTGCAACTAATCAAAATAATCCAATTTTGCGGCGTCAAATTTTCACACAAAATTATCTAAACTTTGACGAAAATCGCTAAAGTGTAGTTAAAATCACAATTTTGTTCAAAATTAACTCAATTTTAAAGAAAATTACTTGTTTTTAAGCATAATCAATGTATTTTTATACAAAATCATCCTAATATTGACACAAATTGCTTCAATTTGATCAAAATCATTGCAATTTCAAACAAAATTATTAAATGTTGAAGAAAATCTTTCAAATCTTGACCAAAGTAGTTATATTTTTATATAAAATAATTTAATATTTGATAAAAACATTACATTGATATTGCAGCTCTGAAGGGTTCCGTTGATGTTTTTCCGTACCATTCCCGAAGATTTTTCAGCTAAGATGTTCTGCTTCGTCCTACTGATCTCGTTCCCTGTATCTTTCCCTGCATAACGAGTTGAAGATTTTTGTATCTCTCTCCCCGTGTTATATCTCCTAGGTACTCGAGCTTCCTCTTCTTTATGGTAATTAGAAGTTCCTTCTCTTTTTGCATTACTTCGTTGTTGGTTATCAGGTTCGTCCAGGGAATTTTAGTCATGCGACGGTATACCCACATTTCGAACGTCTTAATCTTTTTTATGTTGTTCTTTTTTAACGTCCATGCCTTCATGCCGTACAGCAGTGTCGAAAAGATATAGCATCGCACCGCTCGCATTCGTAGTGTTAGATCTATGTTTTTATCTAGAAACAGTTTCATCATTTTAAATAAAGTCGCTCTAGCCATTTCTATTCGTTTGTTAATTTCTATTGTTTGATCGTTATTGTCCCCTATTCTTGTTCCTAGGTATTGGTAGCTTCTGACTTTTTCGATTATGGTATTTTCTATTATTACGGCTGGAATATTATTAATGTCTTTGTTCTTGCTATATATCATAATTTTTGTTTTCTTTAGATTTATTCTTAGTAGTATTTTGATCCTCCAGTATTTTCTGGATATCTGATTCTGTTTGATAGGTTCACGACATTGATGACCGTCTGTTTGATCTTTGGAGAGACTATTATGGCCAC
>JARJDX010017460.1:0-11044 GCA_030264735.1 Gymnusa sp. GC000175 | reverse complement strand
TAAAGAAAGAGAAATAAGAAATACATGCCGTATAATAGTATCCCAGAAAATTGCATAAAAGCAACAGCTACGTCGGCAGTGGCAACGCACAAGAATGGCAAGAGACAAAGAAAATACAAATAAGGCAATCAAAGAACTCAAGCACCTACCACTAGAGGTAAAAAACCAACAATTTGAGAAATATTTAAATAACCTTTCTGCAACCTCTGCAGTGATTACTTACTGTGGAAAGCCAGAAAGAAGCTAAAGTAACCAATAGAGCCAATTCCTCCTATCAAAGATCAGAGCGGAAATTGGTCAAGAAGCGACAAAAAAAAATCGGAAGTCGATGCTGCCCACTTAAAGAAGGTTTTTATACCCTTCCCATCAACTCCACAAAAAAAAGAAAAAAGAATATTAGATTTTTAAATGGACCTGTCAACTACTTTCTTCAAAGCCAGTGAAGTAAAAGAAACCATAATTTTAAAAACTGGTGCAAAAAAGCACCCGGTTTTGACCTTATAAACGGAAAGGTATTAAAAGAACTATCACCCAAAGCCATAATGGTAATTACATATGTATTTTATGCAATATTAAGATTGCACTACTTTCCTGCACAATTAAAAGTCGCGAAGATTATATTAATACCAAAACCAGGAGAAAAGGCTAAAGATGAAACTTAGTTTGCTACCCGCACCATCCAAGATATTTGAAAAGCTTCTATTTAAACGAATTAAACCTCTCTTAGAAAAACAACATTCTTACCCCAGATTGTCAATTTGGGTTTCGTGATCAGCATGGAACTATAGAACAGGTACATAGAATTGATAAAAAGATAAGCGGAGACTTAGAAGGCAAAAGATACTGTTCAGCAGCATTTTTAGATATAAGTCAAGCCTTTGATAAAGTATGGCACGAAGGGCTGTACTTTAAATTAAAGAAAAAGCTTCTATATCATTACTATCTCATTCTTAAATCCTATCTAACGGATAGACACTTTTTCGTAAAGCACCAAGACGAAAGCACTAATCTGCTACAGATTAATTTATGTGTACCACAAGGCACTGTCCTAGGACCCATACTCTACATTCTCTGCACGGCCGATCTCCCCAAATGCGCCTGACTATAGTGGCGACATTTTCCGATGACACAGCTGTCTTGGCATTTCACACTGATCATGTAGCAGCCTCACGAATATTACAAGAAACCCACGAAAGGCTGTATTTTAAATTAAAGAAAAAGCTTGCATATCATAACTATCCAATCCTTAAATCCTATCCAACGGATAGATACTTTTTCGTAAAGCACCAAGACGAAAGCACTAATCTGCTTCAGATTAATTTAGGGGTACCACAAGGTAGTGTTCTAGGACCCATACTCTACCTTCTCTGTACGGCCGATCTTCCCAAATCGCGCCTGACTATGGTAGTGACATTTGCTGATGACACAGTTTTGTTGGCATCTTACACTGATCATGTAGCCGCATCACGAATATTACAAGAAACCCTAGTAAAAATTCAAAACTGACTCAGAAAATGGCGTGTTAAGGCGAACGAAACCAAGTCAACACATGTTACCTTTACTACAAGAAGGTCAACTAGTCCACCAGTAGTAGTAAATAACCCTACACTTTCTCAAAGCGAAGATGTTAAATATCTCGTTTTGCACCTTGATCGAAGGCTAACATTGAAAAAATATATCTTCACAAAGAGAAAACAAATAGGTTCAAAATTCAAGCAAATGTACTGGATGATTGGTAGAAAGACCCAGTTGTCTCTAGAAAACAAGCTACTGGTTTATAAGGCAATATTAAAGCCCGGCTGGACGTACGGCATCTAACTCTGGGAAACTGCTAGCTCCTCCAACATAAAAATCATGCAACGGTTTCAAAATAAAGTTTTAAGAATAATCGTTGACGTACCATGGTACGTGCCCAATATAGTGATCCATAAAGATCTCGGAGTGACTGTTACAGAAGTTATAACAAAATATTTTAATTTACACAGTAACACACTTCATGTGCTCCCTAATATACTTGCAAAACAACTTTTCCGATTACAGTAAAATGTTTTATTAGTTATATGTATATAGACAAAACATTTTAGATTTAAGTTAAACTAAGTCTAGAAAGAACCATCTACTGGGACGTTCTTTGCATCTTATTTAATAGTTTTAGTTATACAATTTGCTTATTGTTTTTAGTCTAGACAGATTGCAAATAAACAGGAATTATATAAAAAAATGCTTGTTATGATTTGCAGATATTTTTTATCGTACCTGATTGTGGGAGAATTGGAAAATATTAATTCATTTCGGGGATGTACTTCAAAGATGATTCTTATTTTATAGTTGTGTAAGGTCACATGTAAAGAATGAGTTTTTATTAAGAATTTCCGATTTACATAATGTGTTCAAATTTTCTTTTATAACATAATAACTTATTTTTAAAGTCATTAAAAGAATCAATTCACACTCACGATTTTGAAATAAAATTTTCAAAGGGAATAATTGTTTGAAAATTTTGATTTGGAGTTGCCCAATTGCGTTATAAATCAAATTCTTTCAGGCAGTCGTCAGTTGATAAAACTAGAAAAGTTTTTTATTTTCCCATAGGTTTAAACCTGTTTGATTAATTACATTTTTAATTACATTACATTACAGACTTACTTGGCCCCACTAACCTATTTCCTATGAACATCTGTAAAGAACAATTTTTTATACACAAGATGCGTATAAAACAGTTTCGATTTTTTTGTTATAATGGGGCACAACTTATGCGTTATTATTTACCATTGCTTTTAATTTCAATTTTTTTCGAGTGATACGACAACCTACCTTTTTCATCGAGTTTTTTCATCTGGTATACTAACCATTCTCTTTGGATGTCGCGTTTGTGTTTATTTAGCGTAAAACAACAATTTTTCAAAAAAAAAAAAATTAATCACCTATTGCTGGGCAATTAAAAGAGTTAAATATCATATTATTTAAGTCAGTCGTAAAGTTAATAAAATATGGAAAAAAAATTATAAAAAAACAATTTTAATTTTCCGCCGATAAAAAAGTTATTTTTCGTTTAAACGTCTTTGATTAATTCATTTTTAATTATTGGTGTCTTAATTAGCCCTACCAGCTAGCTTTATTCTTCTTCTAGTTCCAATCTGGTCCGGAGGTTGGTCACCATCTTGGCTATCATATCGTGAAATAGTTGTTCCACATACATTTTTCATGCTTTTCTAATTTTCTAATTTTCCGGACCTTTAATGACTTGTCCATCATTGTCTACTATGTTGTTACCCTTCCTTCGTCTGTTCATTTTTGTAATTTCTGTGAATTTTTGATGAACATTAAAATTATTATATATTTGTTGTAGAGTCTCACTTGCTTGTCTCTGTTTTGCTTCCTTTATTTTCTTCTTAATTTTTTTATGTATGATTTTGTATTTTGTATTAGGTTGTTTTTAGCCGTTCTCCATTTTCCATCATTTAAAGACATTCATCCGTTATTCATGGTTTCTTTTTGTTGGAATCTGTTTTTAAAAATTCATTTTTTAAATCTTTAATTATTGTATTTATTTTGTCAATATTTCCTGCATTGTACAAATTCTTGTTATCTCTTCTCATTTCTTCATTATATGTTCTTCTGCTTGATGTCTAATTGGAGGTTCTTTTAGTTTTTTTGGGTCATCTCGTTTGTTATGTTTCTTTGGAACTTCTTTTATTTTTATTATAAAAACGCAAACTACAGGGTATGATAGGATTTTATGTCGCACCCTGAATATGTCTTTGCTAAATTAGTTTTCATTTTATTAGCAAAAAAATCATTTTTCTACATCTCCTTCTGCGAAAACTTATTACTAGATTTTCGAATTTAATATTATGTTTAGAATATCTTTAGCCAAAAATTCATCTAGTGGGTTGTGTGGGGTTTTAATTTTTTTTTATGTTCGTTATGTTCAATGTCTTTAATTGTTTTATTAAAATTTCTAACGATTTCTTTAATAACAGAATATTTATTATTTATTTGGTGGTTAATATTTTTTTGATTTTCTTTAATTGCTTAAATAGCAGCATTGTATGTTATCATTATTATCCATATTTCCTGTTATTTGTTTAATTAAAATTTTGGATCTTTTTTGAATTCGTGTCTATTATTAAGTAAATTAAAGTGATCTAATTGCTAGTAGGATGATGAGGGCTACACAGATGTAATTTACCCTTGTGTAAAGCTATAAATTCGACTATAAGTCCGTTATCAAATTCTGGTCCGTTGTCTACTACTATTAATTCATTTGGTGGCTAATATTGTTTTTTTTTAATTGCTTGAAGAGCAGCGTTTATTTGTATGTTATTATTCATATTTTCTGTCATTTGTTTAATTAAACTTCTGAATCTTTTTTAAATTCAGGCCCATTATTAAGTAAATAAAGGTAATCTAAAAAGGTTGAATAGATTTTTCCATGACTCCATTGCTAGTAGGATGATGAGGGCTACAAAGATGTAATTTGCCCTTGCCGTTATCAAATTCCGGTCCGTTGTCTAATACGATTTTTCCATTATTGCTGTAGGTTACAAAGAATTTCTTATAGACTTAAGAATACTTGCTAAAGGTATCAACATTTAATATGTTCGTATTTTAATACGCCAATATGTACAATTTCTAATGTTTTTGTTGGAGATGGTGTTATATTAAATTTTAACCTTAGAGGTTCTTGATCATATTTCACTACAGTACAAATATGGCAAGTGTTAATATAAGGTTGAATGTATTTTGCATGTTAGGCCAATAATATTGATTTAAAAGCTTTTGCAGTGTTTCGGTAATACCTCTAGGGTTAATTGTACAATTTCCATTTTCTGCTTGGCTAATGCAGAATACTCTTGCGCCAAGTGGGAACTGGTTAGGGTGGCAGCGACTGGTCTCATTCTAGAAGTTCGTCGAGAAGGCAACTTTTCTGTCAAAGGAGTTCTTAAATGGTCTGACTTAAAGTCTCCCCAATTTACGACATTGGCCTATAAAATAAAATTAACTATATAAGTGATTACCTAATGTAAATGCAACACCATCTACTGTCTAAATAAATAAAAAAATATGAACATAATTATAACCTATGTAGAATAACACCAGAATAGGACAAATTTTTTTTTAGGTAAATTAGTTCAAACCTGTTTCTCTGGCATTTCTTCTTTTCTTCCTTTTCCTGACACTCTCCTCGATCCTATATAACAGGTAAATATTTTAGTTATTTTTGTAAAAGTATGTAACATTGTATTGTGCAATAGTAACTATTTTTATATTAATTATGTCCATGGTTAAGCCGAAAAAAACTATCATGGCAAAACATACGAAAATGGACAAATTTAGGACCGCAGCAGACCGATCTGTATACCAACAACTAATGGAAATTATAACAGCCAACGTCTGAAAACAGATTCGGCACCAGAAGAAGAAGAAGATGGTGATGGTAATATTTTACGGATTGCGCTATGGCTAAAGTTTCTAGTTCGTATGAAGTGAAGCGGCTTTCGGCCTTAGTAGTGCGCTTACTATAATAAACAATCACTCTTAATTAACTTGAATACTTTTAAAAAAGTATTGCTTCAGTGCAAAGAGCACTGGCATCAGCATGTAATTCGGTCTCAATTTCTTGATCTAAGAAACATAAGAATGGCCTATCACTTCATTATACTACATAGTTCTTGGCTTCATCATGTTTAGCTGACCATTTGAACCCACTATCCGTCTTTGTCAGCCTAGTTATGCATGTTGTTCTAGTGGGAAATTCTGGTTTAATTTACGAAAATAATTCGCCAATACAATAAATTGCCTCACCTGCTTTGCTGTCGTAGGCGTTAGTGAATTTATAAGAGCAGTTGTCTTATCTGTTCCTGGTCGAATTCTATCTTTTGATACGTATCATCCGCGATATTCAACCGAAGTTATAAAGAATTTGCATTTTCGGATATTTAGACTAAATTCCGATGAATCTGGCGCCTTAAGTACTTTCTTTTAGTTAAGAAAATCCTTTTGCAATCGATTTGGATGGTATGAGAATGTCATCTAAGTAAAGCAGAATATTATCATCTTTAAAGGGTATTGTTAATAGCTCCTTGAAAGACAGCAGCTCCGTTAACAAGTATCCGTCCTGGACGGCGAAAGACTTCAGTAATTGGAATCTGATGAAATCCAGACGTCATATCCAAGGTTGCGAAATATTTTCCCCCCAAAACGGTGCAATTGATCATCAATCCGTGGTAGTGGGTACCTATCATTTGTAGTGTTTCACTTCAACGCCCTAAAGTCTACACAAATTTGATCACTGCCATCCTTTTTCTTAACAAGAAGGACTGGACTTGCATATGGAGAGCCACTTTCTCTTATAATGCCATTTATTTGGAAGTTCTTTAATTTTATCTCAAAGTTAAGTTTTCTCAGATGGTACCAAGCGATAGGGTTGATAGCGAATTATTTTATCTTCTTTTAGTCTAATTAACATTTCTGTTGTGGCCACCCTTCGTACAGCAGCTCACTCTCTAAACAAATTGGAAAATTTGGCAAGTAAAGCATATTTGTTGGTTGATTGCTTTTATTTAGGACAATTGAACACCCTTCAACTTACGATATATTTCTTCTGTAATTGTCCTTCTCTGAAATTCCTAAATTTGCTAGCGCCAAATTGTTTTCATTATCCTAAACGTTTCTTAGCGAACCTCACCCACCAAATCAATCTGCGCAGCTATTCGCAACCAATTACTTGGACGAAAAGTTGTTGAAAACAAGGAAACAAAAAATTATACTCAATCCTGCTTACATTTATTACATGACCTAATATTAAGATACTATATGGTATATTTATTATATAAATTTTCAGAAATACAGTATAAAACATAAATTAAAAACTATTATTTCCATTTATACATTGTTGCAAATTTCCTATTAAAAATAGATTAGTATTAGAATTGGAAGATTTTTGTGTTAGCATAATTGTCGTAGTGCAATTTAGCACTTTAGGAAGTATCTAAGCACATCGAAAAGTTTTATTAAAGAAATTTAATATTACTGTTAAGTTGCAATGAGAATTTTAGATATTTATTGATGTATCTAGGCACTTCATATATTGCTAAATTACAATATGTGGATGCGATATACTTATACTATAACTATCGAGTGAAATGATATAAAATATATTTTTCTTGTCACAAAATATAAATTCCTAATAAAGTAATATTACTAGATAATATATAATTTAGAATTTGTAAAGATGTATTTAAATAAATTTTCAATTAGGTGATGTATTGAAAACGCCAAACTTAATTTGGTGTTATATGAACTTTAAAGTATAAAATTAAAAAATTTTATCATATAAAATTTTAAAATAAATTTAAGAATATAATATATTTATTGCTTTGTTCTGAAATACTTCAAAATATTCGCAATTAAAAAATAATAAAGTAAAAACTAAATATGTCCACTTCTTGACTTGACGACCACTAAAAATGACGACTATTCGCACCCACGAAAAAAAAAATCATGAAAAATAATCAATATTGTCATGAATATCAAGAGGCATGTCCGAATAGTATCCAGTTGGATGGAAAAGACAACACTTAAAGAAATGAGATACACCACCTTGAAACTCAACTTAGGAAAGCAACAGAATTAGAAAAAATAACAGCAAACTATTTAATTAAGTATGGAAAGAAAAAGCAGTAGCGGGAGAATGAAATAAAACCTTTCGGATTGCCTCAAGCCATTAAACTTTATTATACTGGGTCCGCCAAAAGTATTGCACCAAGCAAAGTAGAATTAGTACGCGTGCGATTTAAGAAATTTTAAGGTTGCATATATTATATACCAGTGCATATTTTGACGGTATTTTTTATTTGTTAGTAACAATTTTTTCCGAGTGGTGGCACCACATATTTTTTTTAAACGTCAACAGGGTTAGTTTTGGTGTCATTGGATAGACATTTTTGAATAGGAGAGACCATAAAAATGTAAGGTCACATCACAAAATATTTAAGAAATAAATTAAATAAATCCAAAAATAAATATTGTATTTATTCAAAACGAATAAAAATAATAATAAGATATACTTATATAGATATACCATCTTGTCAAGCTTATGTCAAGCTTAATACTGATAACTCATCAAGTTTTAGAAATGAATTTACCAGAATCAGAAAGGATAGAAATTTAAATTATCTTTGGTTATGGGGATCGTAAGAGAAATGACGCGAATAGAATCCCTATCTGAAGGTCCACAGTGACAAGAACTGTTCAAATGTTTGAAGAAACCAAAAATTAAAATTATGACAATAAACTGATTTCTTTATTTAATTATTATTAATTTAGTTTTTTTTAAGTACCATCCTTTATTTTAACTGTAAATTCAATATTAAACTGTAGTTAAGGTGACAATATGTCGCTAGGACAAAATGTAGCCGGACAAAGTGTTCTTCCTCCTGAAAGAAAGTAAGCTGCCAAACGAACCATTGACCTACCAAAAAATTAGCCTGCACTCGGTAGGTAAAGTGATCGAGAAGACAGGATGGAGGAGTTTAGCAAAGGAGCTCGTGACCCATCCAAAAGTCAATATGGATTCTGGAGATTTACCATGTATGCCATTGACGGCGTCGTAGACATCGCCCGGACATCAAATTCTAATGCTAAAAGGAAGGTGGTAAGAAGAACTACACCATTGTTCCCCTGGAGTGAGAAACGCGTGCAACTCAGTGAGCTCAGATAGCATCCTGGACGCTCTGAGTTTGGTAAAGGTTTCCCAGTACATCAAAAGCATAATCGCAAGCCACTTTAGTAATTAAACTTTGATGTATAAGACAAATGCCGGACCTTAAACCTACAACATCACAGGAGACGTCTTACAAGTGTCGGTGCTCGGTCCTCTGCTGTAGAACATCATGTATGACGAAGATGCTTCATGCCCTGTCTGCCTACCTGCGCACGTATACATGGAGCACGTGTTTTATCACTGCCCACGCTTTAAATTCTACAGAAACATCTTCATCAGCATCTGTCTTCGAAGAACATGATCGGCAGGAAGGCCACCTGGAATGCGATATATAACTATGCGGACGGCGTCATCAAGAAACTCAGATGTGCAAAGAAATATAGAAGACGGCAGCACGTAGTGTAAAAAAAGGAGGACTATTAATAGCCAGTTTGCATCCCGTGAAGTTATGCTTCTTGGCGATCCTGCGGGGTGGTAGAACCTTATGGGAGGTGGTTTTAATGGGTGAAAATTTCACACACTATAAGGCACGGGCTTTACAGCGTCTCATGCGGTAAGATCAGGTGCGTCTCGCAGGAAATCTTTTATAATTTCAAGTCTGTAAGGGTTAGGTACATTTGTGAAAAGGGATTCTACGTTAAAGTTAACTCACCTTTTTCCAGGTGCAATGCTAGAATGCCTACAAAGTGCTTGGAGTTTTTAATAAAAAATGACGATTTTTGAAGAAATATCTATTGTAATAAAATATTTGCTTAATTTTTTTGCGAGTTTGTGCGTGATCTGCGAGACGAACCTGATTTTATTTTATTACTTCAAACATGCCAAACGTTACCTTTTTTTGTCAAGGGGTCACCATAGTAGAATTAAATTTTCTATAAAAATAAAGAATAAAGGCCACTTGCCCTGCTTCAGAAGGTTTAGTTTTGAAACGCCCCGATAAAAAATCTAGGTCATACAGTTAACAAAAAAAGGCCCACACAGATCGTTACCTAAACTCACATCATCATCTTTTCCAAAAATTCTCTGTCATAAACTATATAGTATACAGAGCCCATTCAAACTCCCAAAAGGAATCATTGTCTTCAAAACTGTGTCACATCAGAAATATATTTCTTAACAACAATTACAATTTAGAGAATATTAATCATGTCATTAAAAAAATCATAAGTAAAAATTAAAAGCTCTGTAAACAAATGGACTCTTGTCCCACGTGGACAAAATTGGACAAAATATATATAATATAAAGACTATTTTCAAATTTGACTTCAAAATTTTTAACTAAATAAACAGTGTTTCATATTCGGAAATTTATCAAATAAATTGTCATATTTGCAATTTAAAATATTTTGGCGAGACGAAACGACAAATCAGGACAAGCATAATGGAGCATTGGTACGTATAAATCACATTAACGACAAGTCATCAAATTGAATTACCTTATGTTAAGTCATTATCTGTAACCACTCATTACAAGATATGCAAGGTGTGCGATGCTATATGGATTTATAATATTCCCCCTAACTTAAATCGAGGCCAGGGGTATAAAGACCTGTAAATATTTGTTTTTATCAATAAATTCTTACACCACTAGTTTTTTATAGGCATACATACTTAAACAAGCTTTTCAGTCATCGGACTTTTACCAATAAAACTACTCGACCTAAACTCGAAACTAATAAAATATTCATCGAAGTTGTAAAAGCTTTATAATTATTGTTCATGATTATATCTAGTTAGAATTATTTTTTGTTAATTTAATATTATTATATAATATAATTAGGTCGTAATAATATAAATAGCTTTTATTAATTTTATTTTGTAAAGCTTTCTTATCTGAACCGTAGTGTCAAATAAAAATTTATATTATTAACTTACGCAGATTTTAAATTACAAATTAAATCATATGATCTAAACCACAACAAGCAGTGTGTGATTTTACGATGTAAGTCGCCAGATACGCTGTCAAACGTATAGTATTTTACAAAAGCTGATTCAATAAACTCACCAAAAATTGATATATTTGTGGTCTTTAAATTTACTTATTTATGTCATTCGGGACTAACAACGTGATTTTACAAACTACCTTTCCGGTGCGTAATTTTTTTTGTATGTACTTCTAAATCAATTTAGCATAAAAAAGTGCAATGGTCGAATTATAATCATCATCATCATCCATTTTATAGCGTTGTATGCCTTTTGGTCCCCTCTCTCCAGTTCTCTCTGTTATTCCAATCTCCATGGTTTAGGTTTCTGGCTGACATATATCTGCGTATGCCTGTTATCCATGTTGTTTTTGGTCGCCCCCTTTTTCTTTTT
>JARJDX010017452.1:0-11127 GCA_030264735.1 Gymnusa sp. GC000175 | reverse complement strand
CTAAATTATTTGCCTATGCATGTGTTTTAATATTTTTATGAAAGAAATCACAACGAGGATGTATAAATTGCAACTTGTCATCATTTTGAAAATATTTTTAAAACGCATGAAAATACATACGAAGCAATTGGGGCGTAGAAATTAATATTAAATTAGCTACGCGTAGCACCTTAAATATTTGCTTATCCATGCATTTTATTATTTTTATAAAAGAAAGCACAACGGGGATGTATGAACTGCAAATCGTCATTATTTTTAAAAAAATTTAAAAGACATTTAAATATATACGAAGCAATTAGGGCGTAGAAATCAGTATTAAATTAGCTACGCGTAGCACCTAAATTATTTGCCTATGCATGTGTTTTAATATTTTTATAAAATAAATCACAACGAGGATGTATAAATTGCAATTCGTAATCATTTTGAAAATATTTTTAAAACGCATGAAAATACATACGAAGCAATTGTGGCGTATTAAATTAGCTACGCGTAGCACCTAAAATATTTGCCTATCCATTCGTTTTAATATTTTTATGAAAGAAATTACAACTAGGATGATAAATTGCAATTCGTCATAATGTTGAAAATTTTTTAAAACTCATAGAAATAAACAAGAAGAAATTAGGGCGTAAAAATCAGTATTAAATTAGCTACGCGTAGCTTCTAAATTATTTGCCTAGGCATGCGTTTTAATATTTTTATGAAGGAAATCGCAACGAAAATTGAAAATTGTGAAATTTGTTTTGAAAATAAATTTTAATACGCGAATTAAATTTTAAAAAAGCGTGTTACTACGATTTCAGTATAAAATTATATACCAAGTGAATACGGAAGTGAAAAAAAATACACAATACAGCTTTCTAGAACAACAAAAGCTGTATGCTATGAATACCTACTTTAACAAGAAACGCCAAAGAAAATGAAAATGGATTAGCCCGAATAGTAACATCAAAAATAAAATAGACTTCACACTTTTTAATAAAAAAATTATCGTTGAAGATGTAACGGTATTAAACTACTTCACGACAAGTAGCGACCACCGGCTAGTCACAGTAAAAATGGCTGTAAACCCTAAGCCTAAAAAGTCAAAGTAGATCAAATTTTGTAAGCCGATATACTAAAATTAAAGGAAAATAAAGAATACCACAAAAATCTCATCACGACAACTATAAATAAAAATGGTGGTGTGGTCACCTTACGACTTTCATTTACTAATTTCAGATGTTTTTTGGGTTAACTATCATATTTAAAGATGTATGTTGGAATAATGTTGGCAATAACGGAATGCTGGACTACTACGAGGAAGCACGAACAGAAACTACATACAGAAGAGATGAAAATGCTACGATGGGCGGGTGGTGTAACACGCCTCGATGGAGTCCGCAACGAGTATGTTAGGGGTTTATTTGGAGTGGCACCAATTGCAGAGAAAATAAAAGAAACTAAACTCAGATGCCATGGTCACATTATGATAACGCCTGATAGTTATTCCGTGAAGACCGTATAGAACATCCCTACGCAACTACGAGGAAGGGGCAGACTCCCGCAACCTGGTGAACCAGTGTCGAAAGGTAGATGAACGTACAAAACCTTTCCACCAGGACAACCCAGGACAGGGCGTCCTGGCGCCAACGTACAAGAAGGCCCGACTCCGGATAAACTGGGATACAGGGCAGAAAGAAGAAGAAGATCAATGACCTTCTAAAACAGTGAAGACAACTAGCAAACGAAAGTAAACAACTTACCCCAAAATTAACCGAGATTTTAAAAACAATGAAGAATTCTATAAAAGAAGACCTGCCTATGAATAAGAAGAAGTGGATTGAAGAAGTTATCAGAAATAATAAAAAGCTCATAACTCTCAAACCATAATAATGTACTATCAACGACGAAAATGGCCAAGAAATACGCTACAAAGAATAAATCGAACACAAAATAAAAACATTTAATAGACAGAATATGATTAAAAAATCAAACCGCCAACTAGGGCGAATCTAAAACTAAAACAAAATATCCAAAATGTGGGCTCCGGAAAACTACAAGAAATCGATAAACAGGAAATAGCAGCGTTGAAAAAAGCAATAAATAATGACGGCATCCTAGTAGAAGACCAAGTAGAGGTGTAAGACAGGAAGACATTTTCGACAAAAATATCCTAATCCTCACGGATGGCAGAGCGGCCATACTAGCGATAAGTGGGTACGCGATTAGTTCCAAACTAGTTTTGGACTGCCATAACACCCTGAGACAGGCAGCGCAATCAAACAACAACGAATTGCGCTGGGTGAAAGGACACGCCAACATAGAACACAACATGAAAACTGATGAGTTGGCACGCGATGGATCCGCTCAAGGAAATTCCGGAGAGGGGAACCAAATAGCACTGTCACTCAAAAGCATCAATGTCATACTTAAAGAAAACACTTTTAACACACTAAAAAAGCGGTGGAAAGACATGTCACACTCCAGACAGGCTAAAGGGACGATGAGTCTAGCTTGTCCAAAAACAACCAAATATTACTTGAGACTGTTTCGCGAGAACCTGCGTCTTGTCACAGGCATTCTCACGGGGCACTGCCAACTAAGGAAACACATGCACACAATGGGTCTTGCATAAAACCGGCTGTGTAGAGCATGTAAAGAAGAAAACGAGACAGCGTGACATGTGCTAAAGAGCTGCTCGGCTCTCGCCCAGATAACAGAATCCATGTTGGGGGAGCTCTGGCCGAACATGTCCAGGATCAGGGAGACCCCCCCAAGTGCTGTGCTGGCCTTCTTCCATCACCTAGCTGGCTGGACGGGTAGAAACCTCCTTAGAGGGGGTACAAAGGGCCTTATAAGGCCTAAGTGCTTTGGCTTCCAGGGTCACCCTCCAAACTCAAATCCAGAAGACAGGAAGACACCAATTCCCCTAAACACTTTATAACCGCTATATATAATATCTTTAAAAAAAAAACCTGAAAAGATATGGGTATACACATTAATGGAAAGAGGCTGAACCCCTTGAGGATTAAAGGCAATGTGGTATATTCGCAGATTTGAAAGAGGACCTACAGCAGATGCTTGAAACTCTAGCTACATACTATAATCGCAGCATAGATGTAGCATTGCTCCAAAATATCTACAAGAAAGCCATAATCAACATGAAACTGGAAGAAGAATTACAACCAATTCCCATTAAAAGAGGTGTAAGAAAAGGAGACGCCCATAATCTTATTATAATCGCTATGGAAGATACTTATAAAAAAACTACACTTGCAAGATGAGGGCATAAACATTAATGGAAAGAGGGTGAAGCACTTTGAAGTTTTCCGACGATGTAGTAATATTTTTAGATACTGAGGATGACCTACAGCAGATGCTTGAAGACTTAGCTACAAACTCACTGACGCTAGGTCTTAAAATAAATGCAGATAAGACAGAAGTAATGACTAACCAACCCGTTGCACCGTAAATATCAGTGAAAAATAAGCTGCTGAAGCAGGTTGATGAATATAAATACCTGAGTCAAGGCATACCGCCAAACAAAGAAAACCAAGAAGCGAAGATTATTAGAAGAATGAAATTGGAATGAGCAGTCTTCGAAGAGTTGAGCTTTATTCTGAAAAGCAAAAAGATTCAAGCAGTAAACTAAGGTGTATAACGAATGCGTTCTTCAGTGGTTACGTATGGTGCACAAAAATGACTTTCACCAAGAAGAGTATGTAGAAGTTGATGAAAGCACAATGAAAAGACGATTCCAGACATTTCTCTTATTAATCACCGAAAGAGGCTAGCTTGGTACGATAGAAGACAAAGGTGTCCGATATCGTACAAACAGTTCATAAACTTAATTTAGAATTTAAGCTTTCGCCACTTGAGTCACATTAGTGAAATCAATTTGATGAACTGTCTCTGTTCGGCCAGAGCTAAGCCGCCGATATTTTAAACGTACCGCCCGTTGACGCTCAATTATCCGTGTCCTAATTTGCCATTTGGTCTCGCCGAAATATTTCAAATTGCAATTAAGACAATTCTTAAACTTAAATGAAAATTCGTAGGACAAACAGCACGATATAAAGATGAATGCAGGAACAACATCATACAGAAGTGACGGTCATGGCTGTATAAAACACCGAAAATGTAATGGGGCGAAATGAAATAGGCACATAAAGAGGAGAAGATCAAAGCAGATTTACACCAATCTACTTATGCACAGATAATCTATTTACTTTTTTACAAATAATGATAAGGGCAATGACGCTTATGACAACGTAGCTCGAAGTAAACCATTTCAGAACTTTAAAGACGATCAGCATCAGCAAGTATCTAATTAGAATTATTATCGATCTCGAAAACAACAACAACCAAGACGGGGACATGAATTCGGGACAGGCTTCGCAGTAAGAGTGCGGTTGGTGGGACAGATAATATCATTCACACCAATGAGTGATCGAATTTGCTATCTTAAGATGAAAGAAAAATGGCAAAACTGATCATTAATATCAGCCCATGCCGCGACAGAAGAAAGAGATGAGATAGAGAAATTGGAAACGCCGAAATACGAACCAAGTACCAAACCGAAATGGAAAACCAACTACGTCAAAACACCCCTGAAATAGAAGACATAGAAACAGCCCGGGGCACCCTCTAATCAACAATAGTGGCGGTCACAAAGAAAACACTGGGAAAGAAAAGCAGGACAAAGAAGAAAGAAGGGTATGATGCGGAATGCGAACAAATCCAAAACGCAAAAAATATAGCCAGATTGCGCATGTTACAAGAAAATAATAACGCCAACATAGAGAAATTTAAAACATGCAGAAAGGAGGCAAGGAAACTTATAAGGAACAAGAAAAGAGCGGCCCAGAATAAAGTACTACAGCAACTAGAGGGGGATGCCAAAAGCAACAATAGTAGGAGATTCTTTCAAGAAATATTGCAGATGAAGAAAGGATATAAACCCATAACAAGCAGTATCCTAAAAAGCGACGGGGACGAACTAATAACATACACGTCGGAAATACTTAAAACATGGAAAAAGTATTTCAACCACCTTCTTAATGCAAATAAAGGCATAACTGCAGGTACCACAACATACCAGACAGCGAAAAGAGACGTAGAGGAGCCAAGCTTACAAGAAATTATAGCGGCAATCAATAAACTCAAAATTAACAAAACCCCTGGACACGACACAATACCAGCAGAATGCCCAAAATTTGGAGGAACACAACTGCACAAAGAACTACATAAACTAGTACTAGCCATATGGAAATGGGAAGCCTTTCCAGACGAATGGAACGAAGGTACTATCATCCCCATCTATAAGAAGGGAGACCGCATGAAATGTAGGGGAATATCGCTACTGAACGCAACATAGTCGGACCTTACACGTTCAATCTGGCATCAGTTCAATCCATGATCTTGATCATGAATGGATTGATGTCAGATTGATGGATTGACGGAGGGTGTTACACTTCCAATCAAAACTGACAATATTCCATTAGTCTTTACGTTGAAACCGTTCATATAGCACGAAAATGGATTATTATCATCATCATAATTTTCAAAAGGGCATTGTTGGAATAATTATAATCGTCAATCCATCCCATCAATTCATCGATCCATCAATCTTTCATCAATCTATCGTCAATCTGGATCACAGAATTGGATTGAACTGATGCCAGATTGAACGTGTAAGGTCCGACATACAAGATACTCTCCAATTGCTATTGAGCCGTATATCACCGTATGCGGAAGAACAAATTGGCGACTATCAGTGTGGATTCAGACCAAAGAGGTTAACAGTGGACCAGATATTTACAATCCAACAACTACTGGAGAAACACTGGGAATTCAATAAAGACGTGCACCAGCTGTTCATGGACTTCAGACAAACTAAGGGCCACAGATGATCTTGGCCTTCGCGGACGACATTGACGCGGTCGGAAGAAGTACTGTCCCAGTCAAAGAAAGATTCCTGAAAATTGAGAAGGAATGTAAGAAAATGGGCCAGAATATAACGATGGACACCTATAACTTCAAATGCGTCAGACAGTTTAAGTACCTGCCATCGCTCCATCCCTTTTTTGGACGGTCGAGCGATCTGTGCCTTTTAGGAGGGTTGTCCTGTAATATTCGTACATGATTCGTACCACTCTGTTTCCATTCATACGATCTACATGTTCATTCTACTCTGTTCTTCATTTTTTGGCCCATTCGTTTATGTTTTCGACTTCACATTCTTGCCTGGTTTCTTGATCTCTTAGTGTCTTGCCCGCGATTCTTCTCAGTACAATCATTTCGGTTGTTTCTAATTGTCTTTCGGTCACAGAAGTTATTGCTCTGTTTTCAGCTGCAAACGTTAAGGTTGATCCTATCACCGTTTTATATATTCTTCCCCTAACTTCTTTCCGGATGTTTTTGTTTCTCCATATGGTGTCGTTTAGTCATCCGGCTTGCCTATTGGATTTGTGATGTGCTCATTTACCTATACTTACCCGTGACACTTGCTCGATGATGTTCTTTTTAATTTCAAGCTTGCATCTAATGGGGTGTGAGGCAATTACCATGCAATTTGTTTTTGAAGTTGAAAATGCATGCGCTAAAGGTCATCTTCGCACTCCGCTGCTGGTACTGCGTCATCAGCGTTGCATGATCTTGATTGATTTGTTGCCTCATGTAGGCAACTTCGGTAATATTGGTTTTTCGTCGTTTTTTTCTCCCTAGTCTGTAGGCCTCTCCTACTTCTGCTTTGACAATCTTTTCTTTAGCACCCGCTCGTCTATTAGCAATAGACGTACGTAAATTACCACGTACGTCTATTGCTAATAGACGAGCGGGTGGTTTTAAAGTAATATGTAAACCAATTACAATATTTTTTCATAAATTTGTTCAAATATGAAGGTTTTGTTGGTAAACTCGCAACCCGAAGGTGAAGAGTGAAAACCCGAAGAATTTGGGTCAAACCTGCGGAGGGACTTAATGATGCATACATTTAAATATCACCTTCGATTTTTTAAATTATTAATTTTACACTTTTTGATGTAGGAGAACTTAATAAATCATATTAGGAGATTATTACATGAAAGATTAAAAGATCCATTAGCATAATAACAGTAATTATGTAATGTAGATACATCGTTATAATAATTTTTAATCAAAAGTTAATTATTCAGCAAATCATGCCAACTCCAGTTCCTCTGCTTGAAGAATCTATAAAAATTTTAAAATTTCACCAAATATGGGGGTGTAATTCAATAAAATCGTACATTTTGTTTGGATTAATCTCATGTTTTAATTTGTTTATTCCATTTTTTCCTGTGGATATGTTGTTTAAATTACAATAATTCTAGTTATCTGAACGCTTTTTATTAAAATTTAGATGAATTTAAATAAAATTATGTAAAATTTGAGTAATTGATGTCAATTTTTACCTAAAAAATTTAGTCAAAAACACCAAAAAAATTGGATAAAATTTGCTTGAATTTGATTTTAACCAAAATATTGACGAAAATCATCAAATTTAAATAAAATTTATTTAAATTAAAACTAAAATCATCCAGATTTATTCAAAATTAACGAAGTTTTATTAAAAATTATCATAATTTTTAGCAAAAACAAAATTTGATATCAATTGCTCAGTTGTACATAATTTTACCCAAAATCAACCACATTTTAGTGAAAAACGTTCAAATTTGACTGTAATTTTAACCAAAATCATCCACTTTTTGATGAAATACTTTAAATTTGTCGTGATTTTAACTAAAATGTTAAAATTTGTTTAAAAACGGCAAAATTTAATATCAATTTTGATCATTTTGGTCAAATTTGAAATATTTTTCTCAATTCTTTGATTTAATTAATTAATAATAGAAGCTTTGAAATAAATATTGTATCCCTTGTGATGATATTTTTATTTCCTTCATTACTTAGGTGGTACATTTTGTATTTTGATTTTTTTCAAGTGTTACTACAACATTTAAAAAGTTTGAGAACCCCTGATATATAGTATTAATTAACACACCGACTTTTAGATATGCTTTTTAAACGTGCTTATTTAAATTGTTAAAAGTGTACGTTATATAACAATTTAATTAAGGCAATATAATTATTTAAAATGTAGAAAGGGAGATAACTGTAAATGCTATAATAAACTATAAAGCGTACTTAAGTACGTATGTAATGTATGGAATTTTTTGTTTGATGTGTAAAATGTGTTGCCTATAGTGTTATGTTATAATTAGTGACTAATTATAAGTCTATGATAGTAACAGGACGCTGTAGGATTTTAGGATGACAAAAGCCCATCTCGTATATCCACAAACAAATCCACACTCAATAAAGAACGCTTCTAAAGGATAAAAAAAACCTCTAAAAGGATCTCCGAGGGAGACGTCTTTGAAACATGCTAAATGGGAGAAAAATTGGTACTTTAAATGAACAAGTACTGTCTCAGGCGGAATTATGTGCAAGCCTCACATAATTACTGGCGAAATTAGAATTTTAAACAATGAAGCGACAATTAATTTTTTGAATGGTACTTACCCCGCTGGTTGCATAAACCATACTTTACGTCCATCAATGCGTTCAGCATTCCCGAACAAATTTTATCGTTGCACAAAATTTTTTTTCGAAAACTTGTCAAATAATAAGTTATCTGGATTTTCTGCTGGTTTCCTTTCACACGCAACACTTTAAATATTAATTTTTAGATTAATTATGTTCATTTTGACGTGACATTTCAAATTTGGAGACGCCATTGTTTTAGTACACTAAAAATCCGTTAGGTGTCGCATGCTATTCCAAGTTCCAAATAAATATCCAAATAAAATACATTTTTAAAATACATAGTTGCGAATTAAATAAAATTTAAAATTTTTTCAACCAGTAGAAATAAGCTATTTATTTAAATTTCTTTGAGACGTTTGTTTCAGGTGTATACAAACTTTTCGCTGCGAGAGACAGACTTGCGACTCATTTCTACTTTCAAAAAAAATATATAGATGGAGCATAATTCGAAATTTCACCAATTTTAATTTGTATGCAACACAATAGATGGCGCGTCGAATCCTGGCAATCATGGTTGGCAACAAGCGATTCAAATTAAAATATTATTAACAATATAACCTCAAAACTTTGACTTTGACAATTATACAATCACATGACGTCAACCCAGCTCGCTAGATGGCGCGTTGAATCTCGTTAAACATTAACAAAAAATGTTATTAACATGTTATTAACAAAATTTGATTTTTTGTCAATAATAACAATTAATTTTTGTTGGTAACATGTTCATTTTATAACATTTTTGTTAGTAATATGTTATAAATTTTTTGTTAGTAACATGATACTTACAAAAATGTTAAAACATGTTATTGACATGTTAATAACATTTTAGTTACCAACATTTTTAATATTTTTGTAATAACAATTTAGCTATTTACAAACAGTACATAATGCAGAACTAAATAAAAAACATTTTGCCATAATTATCTTTATTAAAGGTAATACCTTAATAAAAATGTAATTTAAAGAAAACATACCGATTTTATTATTAAATAAACAGTTCAATTGTTTTAAAAAAATTACAAGCACATACAGATAACTAAAAAATGAAGCACAATACATATTTTTGATCATTTGTACAATCGCATGAGTAGTAATAATACTTAATTTGCTATCTATATTTTGTATTAATTTTTTTTTATATATATATGTATAACATCGGCTCAATTCTTCTATAAAATATAGGTTTACAAACGGAAGAAAAAGAAAGAAAAAAAAAAGATTGATTAAAATTTATTTTCAATTATACACAATAAGTTAATACGATAAATTTATTTCATAATACAGGCGGCGACATAACCAGGAATGTTTTGTGTATTTCTTTTTATAAGGAAAAGCCATTGAATCTCAATTAAAAGTTTAAACCAAATTAAATACTAGAGAAAAAAAAATATTTCTAAATTTCCACTGCCTCATCAAAACAAAAAAAAAAGTAACCTACACCACAATATGGTGCTGCGACAAATTAACCTTATAACATGAACAAAACAGTGATAGTTACAATTATGTTGTATGAAACTAAAAAGAAAGACATTTTATCATAAAAATGCAATGAGCTGGGCTCAAAACGTTTTTTTTTTTTTTGTTGTTCCAGATTTTTATACCATATGCTACAATTATAGTTTTTTTTTCAATTTCGTTGCTGTCAAAAATATTTTTAAATCGATAAACTAGCGTTGGTGTACCCCATTTTCGGAACAAAAAGAACATTTATATTTCAATAGATTTATTCTAAGATTAAAATTACACAGCAGGGATAAATATAAACTAGTTTATCAATATAAACAGGGCCGGAATAATAAAATTTGGGGCCCGCATTTATAAAGGGCACGACTTTTAGCATGAAATTTTTTTAATCCTCAATTAATTTTATTACAAAGCGCCCGTGTGGCCGTATAATCCGGCCCTGAATATAAACTAACAATAATCTCACAAAGAAAGTAATGAATTACACTAAAGTATCCATAAAAAAGTAATTTATGTAATAAAAAAAAAAGTACACAAATAATTAATATAAATACAATTTAATTTATAAGAAAAAAATTATCTACAGTATGTTAATTAAAAAGTCATACAATTTGTCTAATATATGAAAAAAGAAAAAAAAAATTGGGAAATAAAAAAAAAATGTGTAGTAGTGAGAAGAGATATTCAATGAATTTTATTTCACATCATATATTAGACAATCAGTAATAATATAAAAACTGTTCAAAAATTGTAACATACGGTAAATAACACTGATATTAGTCCACCCAGTACTTATAAATCACTTGCACTTAACGATTGGCATTTTTAAGTTGATTAGACAGCCAATCTAGACCTTCATATAGACCATCGCCGCTGGTCGCACATGTAGCTTGAATATACCAGTTACGGTTCCTTAACGAGTGTAAGCCAAGCTTATCTGTGATTTCTGCTGCGTTCATTGCATTTGGCAGGTCTTGTTTGTTAGCGAAAATAAGTAATACAGCATCCCTCAGCTCGTCTTCAGCCAACATACGCATTAATTCGTCCTTTGCCTCTCCAATACGCTCCCTATCATTGCTATCCACTACAAAGATTAGCCCCTGCAAAAAAAAT
>JARJDX010017442.1:0-10291 GCA_030264735.1 Gymnusa sp. GC000175 | reverse complement strand
TGGGTCCCATACATCAAAAGTAAAACAAAAAGCATTTTGCAATCTAAAATTCGTAATTGATCACCCAACAAAAAACTTTGCTTGTGAAGTATATTCGCCGTTTCTACGGAAAACGAACATTAATCGCACCGTAAAAGGACCGTATAAGATTCGAGGTCGGTTAAATTAGGGCAAAGCTGTCACATTAGGAGAAAAAGATGCATTGGTAACTAGATAAGGCAAAAATTTAAATTTTTGCCGATTTTGTTTTTGGCTTATAACTTTCTTAAATGAACAATAACACAATTTTAGTTTGCACTTTATTGAGGAACTTTTTTACGGAGAATCAGCAAGGTTTCTCAAAATTTTTCTAACTTGTACTGTTTTTGAGTTATTGGTATAAACTTTTAATTTTTTAATTAGACTTAAAGTTGTGTTTAATACTATTAAATGGAGTTTTTTCTTTTTAGAACAATATAAAACACATGCATATTTAAATAAAAATTGATTTAAAAATTATCAAATTATTGATTTTATTTATTTCGTTTAAGTATGCTTTGAAAACGTTCAAGTATGCTTTGTAGTTCTGTTTATGTAAATTTTTAGTAAAAATGCAATTTTCAAATGCAGATATGCTTCAAATTTATTATGCATCACAGCGAAATGGACAAGTTACTTTCGAAACATAGCGTTATCCAGAAATGCGACAACCAAAATCCGACGTACTTTTTTTCACTGCATATAAATTTAAGCAAGTTTTGTTCATTTGTAAATAATTCTTCAGCTTCTACAAGAGAAATTGCATCGGAAGTGGACTCATCAGCTGGTATGGAGGATTCTTAAAAAACATAAATAGTATCTATTCAAAATTCACATTAGTCAAATTCTTCAACCAGGAGACTATGGTAGACGGGTTGCTTTTTTTAGATTTCTGCAGAACCAGTTGAAAGCAAATCCAAATGTCTTAAATAATGTAATATGGACCGATGGATGTAAATTTACAAATTCAGGAATGTTCAATCTTCACAACGAATATATTGGGCTACACAAAATCCCCGTAAAATCCAAGAAAGGTGACCACAAGTGCGCTTTGGACTAAACGTTTGGGTTGCGTTATTTGGTAACGCAATTATTGGCCCATACATTTATGAAGAAAATTTGACTGTCGAAACATATTTGAATTTTTTGCGAACATCGCAATCTGCGATTATTGCAAAAAAATATTTTAAATAAAAGTTATGTATTTTAATCAATACAATTTGAGTTTGCAATGTCACTCTCCAAACCCTTAAACTTTAGTCCGAAACATTCTGCCATTGGATGTCTATTTTGCGAGAGATTCCTCTGTTAGGATTAAAAAGGGACGCCCAGTATAAATAAAACTACCTAAATGTATACTAAAATCTATAAGAACAAATGGTATAGTACTTTGAGGTAGTGCAGCCAGTTTTAATATAGAAATCCCTAAAAGATCTCAGTCCAAAATGTTACAAATCTTAGTTAACACGCTTTGTTACTAACCTGCGACACGACCTTAAGGAACTATCTGTCAAAAACGAAAGTAAAGAATAGGAAAAATTTAAACTTACCTGCCACTCAAATGCATTAGCTGAAAATCTAGTAAACGAAACCAAGGACAAGCGTTTATTGAAGCCATTCAAGCCCTGGTCAGTGCTAATTTGGAATGAATACAAGAAACAATAAATAAAGTTAAATATTTAAGTAAACAACCTTTAAACGAGTCTATCCAGGCTACAATACAAGACCTAGCCTCTGAATTTAAATGGTTGTTTGTGCTAAGAAAGTTATAGCGCTTGCTTATTTTTAACTATAAGTAATATATTGCAAATTCAAACAAAAATAAAAGTAATGCTCAATTAAGGCCAGTGTCTGTGTATATATTTTAAAGGTTAAAAACCGGGCCTGTGTTAAAAGTAAAGTAATAAACGTAACACAAAACATCATTAAATTAAAGGAAAGTTTTGTTTAGATTAGAGAAAGGTAACAGGTGAAGCAATATCATTTGAAGAGGGAAGGCCCATGAGATAATTTGAATTGGGTGTAAGTAAAGTAGAGAAAACTCAGGGGAATATGAAAATATGGGTTTGTTAGTTTATTTTGTTAAATTGGGTTAGCTTAGGTTACGTCATATTAATCGTCTAGAGATCAGTGGTCTCAATCTGGCGGCCCGAGGTCCACATCCAGCCCGCGATGGTATTTTATTTAGTCCGCGGATATATTTAAACCATTTCTACCTAGGGTGCACATTACTATGATGTACATTACAAACTATGATTTTAAAATTTTGTTAGAACAAATTTTCAATGCCAAATAATGTGTATTAATAAATTACATATAAGAAAATTTACTTTTTAATCATTTTAGAGTTAAATGCTTTATTTTTAAATATTGTTTCACCGTTTTAAGTCTTTGCCGTGCAAAGGTATATTTAATAGTAGAACTTGCGACTAAAGAAAGATGCAGCTACTTTTAGTTTTTCATTATTTATACTATTATTTACTTAACAATATTAATAATTATTAAAAAATTTTGTAATGTGTAGAAAAGCCATTTATTGTTGGTTCCTTCAAACCATAATATTTAAAGAATTAAACCTTTTTTAAAGTGCTTATAACCTATCAATCAGCTTTGTCAAACATTGTGATTGATAAGAAAGATTTTTTATGATTAATGTTAGACTAATATCCATCATAACCATAGATTTTTAATGATGGAAAATCTTGATTGATAAGGTGAAAGAATATGTATCCTCGCATAAAGTATATTAAATTTAATTTAATACACAGAGCGTCTCTAAAATGCGTGTACAAAATAATTCGATTTATTACAACTTATATATACCCAAATTCGTGTAATTAATCAGAAGTGATTTAAAAATCGTGAAGTAAGTGTATCGCGGAATCAAAACACCAGGTGACGTAAATTTTGAATACCCTTTCTAAAAAGTCTTCAGCATTCAGACACAAACGCTTATCTTGCTTTTTTTTATAAATTGGGAGGGAGGCTCATTGGTCAACCCACACACTAATTGCTCCTATAGTTCTATTTATATTAAAATGAAAATAATAAACATTAATAAAAATAATAAAAATTACTGTAGATGATTATTTCTATATTTTTTTAATATTAGAAATTATTTTCAAAATTTTATTGTTTCAAGTTATCTCTAATACTTATTATTATAACATTCAAAATGTAAAAGTACAGAAGAGGTAACTTATCTAATTGATTAAATTATGCAAAATCAGCAGCAGGTGCGCTCTTTAATATTGTTAATTTTGGAGTTTTGATAAAATGGGTATTGTTTTTAAAAAAAGTATTAATTATTAAGAATTCAATGGAATTATTGACAACACGCGCCAGCTCATGGTAAAATTTCTGGCGCGCCCGCTAAATCAAACATCTCTAACAAGGTGTAAGTGAGTTAGTAATCAATTTTTGAATATTTCGTAGAGTGCTTCGCTGGTTCCAAAGGTTTCTTTTAAACAATAAGGTAAGTATTTTTTATACCTATATTTTATATTTGTTCTGCTTCTTACTTTTTGCTTTCTAAATTTAGAGTATAAATTTGTTTAAAAAAGTAATTATGCCTACTAGTAGAGAACCAAGGAGTAAAAAACGCAACAAGGGTTATAAAGCAAAACCCAATTGGGTCATTTGATAATTTATTTTATATAAATACAAGGCGAAAACGCTTGACAGATTCCAATTTTGGTGCCGTATGTAAAAGACGCCCAACAACTTTTTGTCATAATCTAGTGAAATTGAATTTATATTCGTCATTTCCTTAATCAAATTCGTTAGAACATGGCAAAGTTAACGAGTCGGTCGCTAGCCAAAACTTTCTAAATGATGGGAAAAGAAATTAAGAAGGCTGGTTTGTATACAGACGGATTTTTAGAAGTCCCGATGGCATAACAGATAATCCTTACAAATCTAGAAAATGTGTGATACTAGATTTAATTTTTTATGTCTTATAAATGACGATAGTATTGTAGAAATAAAATGTTTTTACAAGTATTTAAAAACAGTAACAAATTGGCAAAATCTAATTGATAACATTTTGAAAGATAAATATTCCTGTTTGGAAGTTGTGGAAGAGGATCAAATCCGTTAAAAAAAACCACAGCTATTATTATCAGGTAAATATGATTTACTTTTTAGCATTATTATAAAATTAATAAGTTTTTTAAGGTTTAAAGTTGACAAAAATTAAAAGGATGGGGTATTTTGGAATAATCATATGATGAAAAAAACTAGTCAACTTTTACACTAGATGTGTGGTTCCAGAAATTGTTTTGGCACGAGTTCCTTAAGGTCTTCGTTGTAGAGAACCAATTCTTTAATTTTCTTATGTATTTTGTAATATTTCTTCTTCATTCAGCCCTTATTTTCACTGTAATTATAACAAGAAACCAGGAACCAATCATGGAACACATAAACAGATACACTAACGAATATGGAATCACAATAAATCACAAGAAAACCAAACATATGGTAATCAACAAGCAGAAAAATAATAATTTCTATCAACAACAGAACCATTAAAAGAGTGGCAATGTACCAATACCTAGAAACAGTAATAAATGATGAAAATGATTACAGCGCGGAAATAAATAGACCGATAGAGACTGCAAGAACAGCGTTTATAAAAATAGGACCACTTCTTTTAAACAAAAACTGAGATCTAAAAACAAGGATACGTGCTGTGTGCTGCTATACAGGGTGTCCCAGATAAGTTTTCGACATGGGGATATCGAGAACCGTAAGAGATGTTGGTTAAATTAGATAAAAGTTGCCCCATTATTAGACCAATTTAATGACCTCTCGATTTTTTTCTGAAATGCATAGGTCACTAGATATCTGTGAAAATGTAATATTTACGATTTTTCATTTTTGCTTATAACTTTCCTATATGAAGTAATACACTATTTTAATTTGCACTTTATCAAGACACTTTTTTAAAAAGAATTTACAGGGATGCTCAATATTTTTCCAACATTTACAGTTTTCAAAAAATTGATATTTAATTTCATATTTCATATGGGGGACAAAGTAGGCTATACCTACAAAAAATAGATCTTTTTTTTCTCATTTCAACGATATATTATTTGTGTATGCTATTAAATCTTTCAGGCCCTGAAAATTAAGAAAACACATTTAATTGTGATATTTTATAAAATGCAGTAAATTAAAGTTAGCCATGATAAAAAGAAAAGAATAAAAATATGAATCAGTTTCAGAAAAACCCCTTAGTAAAAAAATCAATTTGTTTCTAAAAAAACTGATTTAGAACCAACACAAAACAAAATAAAAACAAATTAAATTTATTATAATAAATGTTTAAACAGTTCTCCATTATTTTCTAAACATAACCTATGCACGTCGCATAGATGACCCATGTACTTTTTGTAGCATCGGCGGAGTAATAGTTTGAAATGCTCTTTGAGTTGCTATTTTTAAATCTTCTACGTTTCCCTAAGTGGTTTCGTATCCTTTATCTTTGATATATTCCCATAAGAAAAAACAGGACCTCTAGTTCCTATCCATTTATCGGGATATTTTTGATTTAAATAATTTACTGTGCTTCCAGCATTATATGGAGGTGCACCGTCTTGTTTAAACCACATATCATTAATTTCAGCAAGTAGTATCGTTTCCAAAATATCTTCAATTCCGTTTGGGAGAAGTTGTTAATAATTTTCACTGTTTAAATTGTTTCCAAAATATAATGGACCATGTGGTTTTAACATGACGACGCATCTCCTCATAACATCCAAAATACGTGTTGCTCGTATGATAGCCAACCTCCGTAAGGAAAAAGCACCCTAAGAAGAAGATAATAACAATATGGCCTGTAAATGTTAAATGGCTAAGGTATATTCTGTTGATTTTTATTCCTTTCTGGTCCCAGTTTATATATTAAAACACCTCCGCCAACGCGAAAGACTGTGAATAGTTATGGAAAAATCGTGTCGCCCTGATGCACTCCTCTCTTTATTGGTATTTCTTCTGTTTTGACGTCATTGGTGCATTTTCGTATACATATATATTTTATGAGGCTTGAGTGTTTTGAGTCGATTTTCGCATTATCAAAGACTTTCATAATTGGCCACTTTTACAGAAATGTTGTGTAATGGTACATTACACGTTTTGTTTTTTAAGTGAATTTTTATTCTGGTGATTTCCTAGGTGATTTATTGATATATTTACCCTGTTGAAAAGGTTTACACCACCTGTGTGTTGATTCCGCGATACACGAGGATCTTAAACCCAAAAAAAAAAGAATATTTGCATGTTGTTTATTGTTATATTTTTGTGATTTGTATCAATAAAGCAATAAAACAAAAATTTTTATGTTAATAATTACGCATCCAAATGTTTCGGATATTATAATAATAAAGTAAAATAAGGTACTAAAATCAATGAATAGAAAAAAAAAATTATTAATATATAGGTTATGGTAAAAATATTGGTTTAATATATTTTTTTATAAATAGACGCTCGCAATTATTTAATAAACAAAGACTTCAAATCAGCATTATTTAAGTTTTTGTTCATTAAATAATTGTGAGCATTCATTTAAAAATACGGAACGTGAAACTAGCCTTTAAAATTACATGTTTGTTATGACGGAACGAAGGCGTGCCGAAATGCTTTGAGGGGAACTTGGAGACTAGACGGGCGCAGGGAAGGAGATTTGAAACTGCTTGGCGAAAAAATGTTTTAATATTTCAATTAGTTTCCTTTATTCTTATGTTCGTAGTTTATGCATGGTTTACGGCACGGCGCGTTAGTTTTGTCAAACGGACTGGTATCGGGGCATTTCAGAGGGTCCGTGTTGTGAACAACAAAGAAAGTCTGAGGAGGAACCAATGAAAAATTTCAAGCGAAACAATACTTTATTATGATTTTATTACCGAAAATTATTCCAAAATTCAGTGTTTAAGAGTGTTTAAAAAAAGGAAAAATAAAACTTTTTCCAAATATCAAAAAGATAAATAAAAGTTTCCATCAAATTTTTTATTGTATGATTTATAAAAAAAACTATCGCACTATTCCATTTAAAATTACATTTATTCTACTTTCATTTACGACGAAAAAGAAAGTATAATATTAATCGCGAAAATTTTCGAAATGACGCCTTTATTCAGAAAAAGTGTGTATGTCTACATGTCTGTCTGTCTTTCTTACTGTATGTCTGTTTATGTCATATCTATAGCCCAAATATCCTAACTGACCAATCTAGAAATCTACATTGAAGCTTTTAACAAAAATTTGAAGGTTCCTGTAAATTTTGGCTAAAATCCACTAACCGGAAATAGTAGTTTATTGGTAAGGGTTTATGCTTTGTGCAAATATTTTCAAAACTATCAAGTTTATAAAAAGAAACATAGGTGCACAAAATTGTTTAGAATCAAATTTATAACAAATTTTGTTTTTATCATTTTTTTTTAAATTCAATATTTTAAGAACTCTTCTTTGTTTGTTGTTGAGCAACATATTTATTGAAAAAATTGCACAAACATACTGTCATTATAATCAGCTGACAATTAATAAAATATGGTTTTATATCATTTAAAAGTGACGGATGTCACTACCGGAATTATTTCCAAAATACAAAATGATGTTGCAGAGACACACTACCAACCTAATTAGCTCATAATAAATGAAATATACTCATGCAAGTAACGGTTATGTCTCAAATTCGTAAATGTCGTCTGGTAAACACAATTACCATTTTGTGGTTATATAATGCAAATTATTAAACGAAATTAGGTTGATGAGTTTTTTTATAAAGAATTTTACATTTTTTATTTAAATCTAGGCAATTTTAAAAATATTTATTCTCCATTTCAATATAAATTCAATTATTTATGGCTATGTAGTGTTCGAGAATAAATTTAAATTATAAAATTTTAAAGCATAATTTCCAAAATCGTGATTTAAATAAAAATTTTAACTAATTTTATCTGAACGGTAAAATTGCTCGTATATTTTATTTCTGTCCATCTAAAATTTTCCCGAGACAGTACATAAAGGTTAGTGAACATCCATCCCAACTCAATTGAGCTAACTCCCTAGCACGTAGTAGTTTTCTGGTCAGGTGCGCATCCTGGGATGATTACAAATTTCGCATCGTGGCTTCTGATGAGGCCACTAAACATCATAACAGATCACCCCACCAGTAAATATTTCAATACTCACGGAGTTATATGAAGCACTTTATTTTGTGCATAAAATATAAGGGTTAATTATTATTATTGGATTAATTAATTGAAAATAAATTTTAAATTAAAATTGTTCTTTGTTATTTTACAAATGATTTTTCGCATTTAATTTAGCAAGTTGTCGTTGGCAGCTGACACGTCGATAGATCGTGAGTTCGGGGCTGCGTTAACAGCAAATAGCCCAAAAGGGGACGATAATTTGCACTATGGACAGAGATGCATGACTAAATGGAAGCTCGGTCGCAAAACAGAAAAAGATTCACGGTAATGGCGATGGATTCCCAGACACACTAGTAAAGTAGATGTTGGGGATCGTGGGACATAAGTACAAGTCAGACATTGACAGATGTATTGACAAGATTGATGGCACTTGCTGGGAGATATGCCTGCGAGTCAGATAGTCCACGCGTGCAATTTAATGGACGCATGAAAAATTACACGCCACAAGCCTGACTGAAAATAATAAATATCCTGCAACGCCCCCCTTCATCCAGTATATTCATCTCACCACTATAAACAATGCGATCACATATCAACCCAATTTTTTTATGCGTAAATTTTGCAATAACATTTGACCCAAATGTAAAGTTCTTTTTGGTGTTTTATAATATGCACATTTTGTGGTGCTTTGTGGATATATTGGACGTTGATTATTTTTATCGATGTGGCCTTACGATCCCCCGTTTAGAACGAATCATATTGTCATTTGCAAGAGGGAAAAAAAAGGAACGTACGGAGGTTTGTTTGGTGGTGAAACCGGACATAAAAACAGGACTAATCGTACTCTCATTTCGCGCATATGGCTCTTTCAGTTGGGTCAAATGAGCTCCATTGATTTTGTTTTCTACAAGGATTAATTCGCTCCGCTTTTCTGCTACAAATGTTACCAGATTTTACCTTTTTTACTAATGCAAACAATTATGTTTTCTTTTTTATTATTCTTCAAATCCTACGAGAAAAAGTTGTTTTCTAACATACCAAAACGATAATAATTATTTTTAGCTATAACGTAAAGACTACTATAAATAAGTCTGAAACATATCGATCAAACAGAAACAAACCAAAATGTGTATTAAGGCTGAACAAAACTAAAAACTACATCGGCAAGCACTATCTAGTGGGTAACATTACGATGGAAAGTAATTGTATGAGGAGATATCCTGGCTTAATGCATTCAATATAGAACTAACAAGATTTGAGAATCATGTGACAGCCCATTAAACTTTCAGCATGACTAGATGTATTGTTCAACCATTCTTGATAATCCTAGGTTTATGCACAGGTTATTAGAGCTGCGACTACAATTATAGATCGGTTCGCGTTCTATGCTACTAGTACTAAAACTCTCTTCTGCAGCTTATTCAAATTAATTGTATTTAATAATATGTTACATTGTTTGTTTATTCTAACCATTTAATTTACACAATTACAATTATCATTATAACTATATGAAACTAATTAAATAAAGTATATTATTTTAAACAATGACCAACACAAAAAGAGAAATTTATCACTGTTAAATGGGAAATTTCTTTGTGACATGCAAATGGCAAAATAAATATTTCTTTGTTTTTCAAACTTGTATAAAACTGCAATAAAATTTATACATTGCAATTGCATTGTCATTTATACACCCAGTAATGTTGCATATATATTGCTATTCTGCATTGGATTCAACTAATTTTAAAAATTGCAAAGTGCCTACTTTAAAGCCATTCAAGTTAAATAATCAAATATTGAAATGATAAAATTATTGTAAACTTTCTCACTTTCAGGTTTAAGTAGCGCTGTTTTATTTGTCAACGTTTCGCTCGCCATTGCATGTAACATTCTAAAGGGAAAAAAAATCAGCTTACTTTTCGCCTTCAGAATGGCTACAACCAATAAAACGCAAAATAAAAAAAAAATGTAATTTTGAAAGCTTACATTCTAAATTAATAAAATTATTTTTTTAATAATTATTTTATGTTAATGTGACTTAAATAATTCATTTTAAAATAAATTTAAATAAATATGCTGTAACCTATTATTTTTACATACAGTTTTTTTATTCTATTTCG
>JARJDX010017398.1:0-12316 GCA_030264735.1 Gymnusa sp. GC000175 | reverse complement strand
TTTTTTATCTGCGGGACATTTGCATGTTTATGCGGGACGCGGGACATTTAACTCTTGTGCGGGACGTCTGGCAACCCTGAATGGGAGGGAAGGCGCCATTTATAAAATGATCAGAAGATCATAAAGTTTCACCGTCGACATAAGATGATGAAGACATCGTTTGTGAAGCATCATCAGATCCCGCTGAATGGAAGAAGTTTTAGTAAAAAAAAGTACATTGCAATAGACAATGTTTGGTAAACAGCAATGAAAGACAATTTTCACCTTTCCTATACAATCAAAAATTGGTGAATGGGGAAAATCCTCCGACTTCCGATAAAGGCCTAGGTTAGGTTAGTTTAGATAGGGTCAGTGTGAGGTAAGTTAGCCTCTTGCGAACCGCGACCTGATAGATCTATAGTTCTGCCCCTTCCCAATCACCTCTTAAGCAGTCCCAGGTCCTTTATGAATCTGGTGATTTTCTTGGGGGTGATGCCGCTCACTTCTTCGCGGGACAGTCGGTTCCTTCCGAAGTATGAAAGGGACCGACTGTCCCACGAAGAAGTGAGCGGCATCACCCCCAAGAAAACCACATGAAATTTTCCAAACAATGCCAATAAAATAATTGAAATTATTACATGAACTTTACGCTTTAAATTAAAGTATCATATAAAAATTAATAATTATTTAACTATATAATAAACTTAAAAAACTGTAAGTAATATCACTACAAATGGTGAATGCGCCGGGTGCTTTATAGACTTTTTATTAAGTTATGTTGTTATATGGGGTATTAACCAGTAATTATTATTTTATAAAAATAAAATTAGGTGTTAAATTTTTACTTTTTATGGGAACTTTTTTGATCGTGAAATAGTTTTGCGAACAACTGGTTTGGGCCTGGTTTAATATATCGACGTACTTACATGACTGGTGTTATCAAATTTACTATAACCAATTTACAAATTAAAAAATATATTTGACAATATTTAAAAGTTACCGGAAGGTGCCAGACTCCAGAAAGTGTTGCATAGGGGCACTCATAAAAAATTTGGGTCCCTAAAGAAAACAGATGGTAGCTTTATAAATACCGGAAAGGAGATACTGGAACTTTTGCTCCATACGCACTTTCCGGGATTGAGATTACTACCTTAATATACAGCTCAACCACAATTCTAGAATGTTTTGCAGTATCCACTCAAAAATGTGGATAGGGAACATGCTTAAACACAGGAAAGCATATGCATCAGATTACGATATGACCGTAGGGATTAAAGCTGCCCGACCCCGGGTGTGTTCTCACTAGTACTGTAGTGCCTGGTAGTAAATGACCTTCTTCGGAAGCTTGATCAACTCGGTGTAACTGCAATCGGTTATGCCGATGATAGAGCAATACTTGTAGCGAAAAATTCGTAGCCATAGTATCAGAGATGATGCAGTATGCACTAAATAAGGTGGAAATATGGTGCCGCAGGGAAGGGTTGTTGGTTAACCTCTTCAAATTGACCCTGGTCCTATTCACCCGTAAAAAGAACATCTCGGACATAAGGAATTTACACATCTATGACACACAGCTCCAGATGATAGAAAATGTTAAGTACCTGTGTGTGACCCAAGACAGAACTCTGACCTTCAAAAATTACTTTAAAAAAAAATCCACACGAACACTCTGGACCTGCAGAAGGGCACTTGGCACCACATGGGGGCTATCGCCAAATCACTCCAGACGATAGAAAATATCAAGTACCTTGGTGTGACCCAAGACAGAACTCCGACCTTCAAACATCACTTGAAAAACAAATCCACTCTACCTGCAGAAGGGAGTTTGGCAGGGGGCTATAGCTATGGATAAACCTCTGCATTTGGCGCTACATGAGGGCTATCGCCAGAGGTGAACCAATGGATATATCTGATGATGTTAGGTTGTGTCATTCAACATTTATAGATAAAATCCTACGACATGCTGTGCTAAGCAGGGTGAAGGGCAAAATCAAGGAAAGATACCATTTTACAAAACTTTTTAAAATTTTTATTTCAAAGGGAACGCATTGGCATAGTAAGACAAACTTATTGGAGACAGAAAGAATACTCTACACATATGTCTGCAAGGACGAAAACAAAATAGGCTGCGGAATAAATTGCGATGACAGACGGGGCTGCAGAATCAGTGCTAACCTACACTGCAATGCGACAGTATTCCAAGCCTGATTATTCGCTATTAAGGTGGCTGCACATACATTGATGAAGATAAACTACATTGTTAAGAGAATCCTTATCGTTACTGACAGTAAAGCAATACTGGTGGTACTAAGAAATTGTGAGGTCACTTTCGCACTCATTTTATCGTTTTAGAGTGTAAAACAACTCAATGGACTGGCAACGCAGAACAAAATAAATCAAATCTGGGCACCTGAGCACTCCAACGTTAGGGGTAACCAGCGTGCAGACAAACTTACTAAAAAAGGCAACAAGAAAACGTTCATCGGAGCTGAACTAACCTGCAGTCTCGCGAAGGACCCACCATATCAAAACGCTTTAAAAAAGGTCCACTGGAAAAAAAAAATACCGGGACAACCTCAAACTAAGAAGTTCTTAGGGGACAAAACATTTCATAAAATTACGTAACTACTGAGACTTAGTAGAACGCACATCAGAGCAATGACAGGACTTATCATAGAATACTGTCAGCTAAACAAACACCTTCACAATATGGGAATAAAACAGGAACCACATCGTACAAGAATACGACGACTCGGTAAAAAAACCCATTCTTGGTAAAAGAAAACTTACCCGAAATGAAGTAAATAGCGTTTATTCTGTCGAAGTTACTATTCTTTTTGGAACAGATAGGACTGCTCAGCAGGTAGACGTAACAGGAGCACAATAGACCAATGGCCACAGTGCGGGGGACTAAGAGGAAGCAACCCTAATAGTTACTGTGTTTGTTAGGATTTTATCTTTAATTGGCTATCGACCGTCAAACCCTTCTGCCATGTTAATTTTGACGTATGTGTACAGGGATGGGCAACCTTCTTTTATGTACGGGCCACATTTAAAACCGAAGAACTGTCGCGGGCCGCAAATATAAACAGGGTGTCCGTTTCTTGAGCCCCACCATTGGGATCTCGAAAACCGTAAAAGATATGAGGTCGATTAAATTAGGGAAAATTTGCCACATTAGGAGACCAATTTAATGATGTACTTTTGTTTTTTCGTGCTGGCCAGCGTACATTTTCGCCATACCTGGGTTTTTGTGCAACACGCAAATGGTGGTCGCACAAAATCGTATAAGGGGCCGCATGCGGCCTGAGGGCCGCGGGTTGCCCATCCCTGCTTTAGAACATTGGTGGGAAATTGTGACAAAAATTTTAATTTTTAAAAAATTAACATAAATTTCTACATAATATAGTAATTAATAACATAATTATATAAGTTTGGTATAAAAACAAGGCTAGCAAAATTGGTACGAACCACACATATTTCTACATGGGGTCCACGGGAAGATGTTTGCCCACCTCTGCTCGAAATAGTCGCCCAGAGTCGCCCCTGTCTTTCTAGGGTGTGATTTATTATGTCAGAAAGACAAATACAACTCAGTACCCGGGATTTTTTAATATATTTAAAAAAATATTTTTTTAATAATTTGTCGGTTAATGTACTAAACTAATTTTAACTCCTAAAACCATTTTTTTTGTGTAAGTAACAAGAGAAACACCTTAACAATAAATAGGAAAAGTAAGTTATATGTCAGTAAATTCTAAATTTTCAAATTAGTATTATGTTGGTTTTTATTATAACTTTTAAGAAGCTTATGTGTTCTACGTTGGTGCAATTAAATTTCTCATTGTTTTAGTTCGTAGTAGTCATATTGTAATTGTGTAAAAATGTAAATAGTGAAAATATTTTCATATGTACTTATATTATTAATATTCATATGATTTTTTTAAAATGTTTCAAAAATGTTTTAAAAATTTCACGATCAATTTTAATTCTAAATAAAACTCAATCATTAATTTTTTTTCGTAGTTTGGGGTATTTTTAATATTTCTGAAACATTTTCATTTTAGGAAAGGCCTTGTTTTTCGAAAATTAAAACATTTAAAGCATGAAACATTAAGAATAAAATTTTGATATCGATTTTAAGAATTTAAAACAAATTTTTATATTTGGCAATTTATAGCAAACAAATATTTACACGTTGGTTTCAAGATTTAAAAAGTGCACTTTGTCGTTAGTTGCGGGTACTGTTTGCAGCGTGCTTTTGTGTTCATATCCCTTAAAGTATGTTATATGCAAATACGTTTTCAATAAAGTAATAAATTACTTTGTTTAAAAAGACTTGTTTTTAATAATTACAAATTCTAAACGTAAAATTTTATTTGTTTATGTTTTATGCTTGCCATTTTTTATTTTTTCGAATAACGAAAAAACCTTGTCCAGTGTAACAAAATTACAACCATTAAAATTCATTTTTAATGTATAAAAAACATTCATCAAAATATGGTAACAACTTTTAATAACATCATAAAATATTCATAAAGGGTTTAAAACATCATGGTAATCCAAATCGTCTGGTAACATTCCATCAACTACAAGAACTTAACTGCATGGGTTTTTGTGTCCCACCATTCCAGTTCGTAACATAATTAAATTTTTCGTTTACATAGGTCGCGAAGTCGTATTCCAATGTCGTGACGAAGGACCTTTCAGAGCAAGAGTGCGTTGGTCACGAGGAAACGGTATGCCTCTACCACCAGGCTCCAGGGATGTTAACGGAAGACTTGAAATGCCTAACATTCAACTTAATCACAGCGGAACGTACACATGCACAGCAATCGGAATGCCCATGTCAACACCTGGAGTACAAGTTAACGTTCACTTGGAAGTTAACCCATGTAAGTATAGATTTTAATACGAATGATTTTTGAAATTAAATGTGTCCAAAAAGTTGTAAAAGCTGCTTTGGATAGGGGCGAGAAGCATAAATCGAGTTTACTTAAGTATGGTGTGCTACCTCCGATTGATACGGAATATCACGGCACAGGTAAAATCCTAATACGGAAAATTAGTAAGGAATAAAAAATATTTTAGTTTTAATTTTTATTTTTATATAATTAAACTTTTAATTTTTGAATTATCAGTACACTTGTGATTTTTTAATCGTAAAATTGTTAATTTTCTTAATCTTAAAATTGTTAATTTTTTATTAAGCATAAATTGGTTTTGGATAGAACTAATATTAAAGGTAATTACCAGTAGAAGAATTAATATTTTTCAAGGGTTTAATCAATTTAAAAATTTTTTTTTATTCCTTTAAACGTTTCATTTAATTGAAATATAACTAAAAAATAAATATTTCCATTTCTTGCACTCAAAAATGTCGTTCGTTACTTTTGGTAAGAGCCAAAATGAAATTTGTTATTTGGAATTTGAGATTTATTCATTAATTTTTACTCTAGATATTGCTCCTACTGCTCGTCCACCACAAGCTTGCAGCCTTTACGAAGCAACTTGTTCCAATGGAGAATGCATTTCTAAACATCTAGTGTGTGATGGAAAAGACGATTGTTCAGATGGATCAGATGAAATGCGTTGCAGTAAGCTGCTTTAATTGATCTAAACGGATGCATTTTTTATGTAACCTAATTTTAGATCCTCATGGTTGTGAGCCAAATGAATTCCGTTGCGCCAATAAGCGCTGCATTCTCAAAACATGGCGTTGCGATTCCGACGACGATTGCGGTGATAATTCCGATGAAGTTGGCTGTGCCACAAATCCTCCAGGTTCCCCATGTCAATACCACCAATTCGCTTGTCGTTCAGGAAACCAATGCATTCCCAAAAGTTTCCATTGCGATCAATCCAACGATTGCACAGATGGCAGTGATGAAATTGGATGTTCACCGGTAACCATTTCCAGACCTCCACCTCCGATGATGAATTTACAGGTGGGAGAAACCTTTGAAATCACTTGCACCGCCGTGGGAGTTCCAATTCCTGAAATCATTTGGAGATTAAATTGGGGTCATATCCCAGACAAATGCCGAACGACTAGTGTAAACGGTTTGGGTACACTTATCTGCCCCGATATCCAAGAATCCGATCAAGGCGCGTATTCCTGCGAAGGAATTAACATCAAAGGCTCTGTTATTGCAACTCCTGACACCATCTTAGTGGTTGGGCCAAGAACTGGAGTATGTCCCAAAGGCTTTTTCAATGAAGAAGCGAGGAATCCACATGAATGCATCTCATGTTTCTGCTTCGGCGTTACCAAAGAATGCAACTCCGCTGATTTATTCACCTACCACTTACAACCACCATTCGATGCGCACAAATTTTTAGGAGTAAAAATCGACCCGATTTCCGGCGTAATTGATATAAGAGACGAACCCGTTTATAAAGGAGCTGAACCCAGGATGACTCCAGTTTTTGGACGCAACGGAGTCCATGCCCAATTAGACTACCCGCGTGGCGAATTAATTCAACCCAACGTTATTCCATACTTCGCAATGCCTGAGAATTATCACGGCAATCAACTTAAATCTTATGGCGGATATCTAAAATACGATTTAAGATTTGAAGGACATGGAAGACCTATCTCAAACGCACCCGATATCATCCTCAACGTAATTTTATTTAAAATTATGTGAATTTTTATTAATTTAATAATTCTAGGGCAATGATTACACTCTTCTTCATACTGGACAACCGCTATCTCCAGGAAGGCAAAACCAAATTTCCGTGCGGTTCTTCGTTGGTGAATGGATCAAACGTTCAGAAACTGCGCCAGAAACGTTAGCTACTAGAGAAGAAATTATGATGACCTTAGCGCAAGTTGAAAACATCCTTATCAGATTGCAATATGTTGATGGGCATCTTGATACCACCATTGAAAACATTGAAATGGACTCTGCTGCTATGAGAAATACAGGATTAGGACAAGCTTCGTTTGTAGAAGAATGCAGATGTCCCGTTGGATATACTGGACTTTCATGTGAAGTAAGTTTGTTAACAAATAATTATAAAAATAATATAAAGAAGTTTGTAAAGGTTACAATTAAGGTAAATTAAGTCGATATAAAGAGGGTTATGTAACTCAACCTTTACAAGACAATTACGAGAAAATCCAGCAATTAGCCTGTTTGATGCAATAGTTTTTTTAAGTTATTTAACGATATAACGAGCGACAGTGCTTATATGAGCAATTGATTGTTTTTTAGACATGTGCTCCAGGGTATTCAAGACATACAACTAGGCCATGGTTGGGACAATGTTACAAAGAAGTCGAAACATGCTTGCCTGGTTTTTATGGAGATCCATCTCGAGGAATTCCTTGCCAGACATGCCCTTGTCCACTTACCAACCCAGGAAATCAGTGAGTTTATTATAAATTTGTTTATAAATAAATTAATTGAATGCAATTTTTTCTTTTAAAGATTTGCCCGCACTTGTCAATTAGACACTGATGGTCAAGTCACCTGTAACTGTCCTCCTGAGTACATGGGTCGTAGATGTGAACGATGCGCTCAAGGATATTCCGGAAATCCACTAGTTCCTGGCGATTATTGCAAAGCTGCATCCCAGTGCAGCGCTGAAGGAGCCTTATCAACAAGCGAATCATACGGACGCTGTCATTGCAAGGTATTTGATCTTTTTTTTTTGTTTATAAAATTAACCAATTAATCAACGTGGATCTAAATGAAACCATTTTTCAAATATAATTGATTTATATCAGATTTTAGTAACTAATCAGCTTACTAAATTGTGAAAGATCAAAAGGTTGTTGAAAATGACTTGTTTTTATTTCAACTTTTGATAAAAAGAACTAAAAACTTTTTCAAGAAGACCCTTTTATGCCAAAAAAAAATATAAGAACTTAAATATCTCCTTCTAACTTATACTATTTTCGAACAACCAATAATAATCATCGAAATATTCTACTCTGAGGATATTTAGTGCCTGAAACATTTATTGTATTTTCCAAAATTTGTCTTATTTGCCAAAATTTACAAATTTACAAAATTGTACTAACTATATTAACTCTTTTTCATGCAATTCTTTAATCGCTTTGTGTAAGTTCTTTACCTTAATACCATTTAAAATCATTTTTACTAAATAATATATGTTTAGGCCAACACCGATGGTCCTACTTGTAACACTTGCAAGAAAAACACTTTCTACCTCAGCGGTGACAATCAATTCGGCTGCGTCTCCTGTTTCTGCATGGGCATCACCGAACAATGTACAAGCTCCAACTGGTACCGTGATCAAATCAGTTCCGTCTTTACTCGTTCCAAAAACGAATTTAAATTGGTCGAATCTAACAACAAACACACGCATATTGAAGATGGAATCGTCTTGGATCAACAGGCGCGTGAAATTGTTTATAGCAACTTTAGGCGCCCGGATGTTTATTACTGGTCTTTACCCTCACGCTTCCTTGGAGATAAGGTGACTTCCTATGGGGGTTACTTACGCTATTCATTGCGATATGTCCCAGCACCTGGAGGACAAAGTTCCAAAAACAACGCTCCTGATGTTGAGTTAATCAGCGACAATCATATCACCTTAACATATTTTGCACGTGATCAACCAGCTCCAAATACGATTCAAACATTCACAGTGCCTTTGCTTGAACAATATTGGCAAAGAAGTGATGGCCAAAAAGCTGATCGTGAACATTTGATGATGGCCTTAGCTGATGTTAAAGCCATCTTAATCAAAGCCACTTACACCACAAACACACGTGAAGCAGCTCTGCAATCCGTTTCCTTGGACATATCAGATGAACGCAATACAGGAAAAGAACGTGCTTTGGCTGTAGAACAATGTTACTGCCCCATTGGTTATAAAGGATTGTCATGCGAAGATTGTGATGCAGGTTACACGCGCACAATCGATGGAATTTATTTAGGCCGCTGCGAAAAGTGCCAATGCAATGGACATTCAAATGAGTGCGACCAGGAAAGCGGAGAATGTTTTAATTGCCGGGATCATACCACCGGCCAAAATTGCGAAACCTGCTTACCAGATTATGAGGGCGATCCATCTAATAGAATTCCATGCAGATATGTTGGAGGATCGTCGCACACTTGCCAATGTGATCCAAGTGGTTCAATTTCGAAAGACTGTGTTGGAGGGGTATGCCAGTGCAAGGTAATAATTCGGTTGTTGAAGGGACTAACTTTTGAGTTTATTCTTTTTCTTTCAGACTAATGTTGAAGGAAATCGTTGCGATCATTGCCGTGAAGGTACTTTTGGACTTAATGGTTCTATCGCTGAAGGATGTCAGTCTTGTTTCTGTTCCGGCGTTGCTACCGAATGTCGTGAAAGCAATTTATATATCGAGCAAATTCCAAGCCAAATTTTAGATCATGATAAGCACGGATTTATTTTAACCGACCAGTAAGTAATTTTAACACTTTAATTTTTTGTGTGTAAAAAGTAATTCTTTAATTCTAATTTTGAAGCCTTTAAATCTAAGTTTGGAGTGTAATATTTATAAACTATTCCTTCAACTCATTATTTTTTTTTTAAATTGTCCGTCTTCAGTTAAAAACACTTTTTTGAAAGCATCTGATTAAAACAATGCAAAAGTTCTATAGACAATTAAATAGATATCATCGAAAGCTTTGCACAATACCACGCTCGGTCGTATTCATTTCGAGATAATTTAGTCCTTTTCCGCAGAGCAATATTTCATGCTGGGTAAATTTTTGGCGTTCCTGAAAATTTAACTTTATGCTAGTTGGGAATATTTTAACGCAATTATTGTGCGACATGTAATTTCCCCGGTTTAACAATTTCAATTAGGACTTATTTTTCTACCATGCGGTTGACCGTAACCTGCCCTATACCCACGAAATTCGATAAAATCCTTCGAAATTCGATAAAGTCCTACGTCAAAAATAGAAAATCGTTCAATCACACGCATTTAAAAATAAAAACTTCTTGCAGAAATCAAAACGAAAGAATCTCAAGCAACTTCCAATTAAACGTCGCAATGAACGAAATTGGATACACATTCAGACCGAGCCAAACAGATCGATTGTTCTGGTCTTTACCTAACGAATTCACAGGTTATAAAATTAAATCATATGGAGGTAAACTTGAATTTACACAGAGGTACACCGAAAGACCCGATGCAAGGTATTTCATGGATCAAGACGTTATCATCATTGGTAATGGAATTACAATTTATTGGACAAATCCAATTGAACAACGGCCTAATATTGCAAATGTAATTTTATATCTCCATTTATTATTTAAAGGTTTTTATGGATATAAATTAAATTGTAGAAAGTTTCCGTGACTCTGAGCCCGAGCTCCAAATGGCAACGCTTGGATTACAGACAAGGGCCCCGACCTGCATCAAGGGAAGACATCCTCAAAGTTCTAGCCAATGTTAACGCAATCTTAGTTAGGGCTAAATTATCCAGTGACACTGCTAGCACCTTCTTAAGTGATTTAACGTTGGATACAGCTGTGGATCAATATACAGGACAAGCCAAGGCAACCAATGTGGAAGTTTGCGTTTGTCCACAGGTAAAACCTAAATTTTCTATAAATTTTAAAAATATATTATAATAATGCAATTTTTATGATCAACAGGGTTATAGTGGAACATCTTGCGAATTATGCGCTCCTGGATACTACAGAGACATCAACGATTTAGGCACTGGTCCTCTAGGATCTTGCTCAAGATGTCCTTGCAATGGAAATGAAAACGGCTGCAGTTTAGGCCCTGATAATCGCGTCATATGCAATTGTTTACCGGGATATACCGGAAGATCATGCGAACATTCAGGTGAGTTAATATACATGCGTTTAAATGATCAATCTTTGGCGTAATTGTGGTAAAGCGTCCAGGCATAAAAACCAGTCTCAAATATGTAATATACCAGGGGTGCACAAAGACTGATCAGTGGGCGGGATCCAGCCACTTGGATGGATCCGGCGCGCTGCATCAAATTCTTTGATGAAATAAAAACTTATTTCTAGATTTTTTTTTAATTTTTTGATTTGTCAGAAATGATAGATATCCTTCCTATTTTATAACTATAAATTTATCACTTCCATCTCATTCTAATTAATTTTTATGTGTGCCTCTGCAGTAAAAAATATCTATCCCTGGAATATACTGTAATACATATTTTGACACCTGAAAAATAATCCACAATTTATTCATCTAAACTGGTTCAAAAATAATTATGCCATTGATTTTTTTTTCTGCATGATTAATAAATTAATTGCATGAAGGAATTTATATGGAATTAACACCAAATATGGAGGTGATTCCGAAAAACACCTTGATTCCAATTACGTGTAAGTATCGTGTACCCAACGTCGTTTATGTAATTATCACCGTGGATGGAGTTCCAGCTCGATTGAACGCTGAGAATTGTTACGAAGCGGATAAAACAATTTATGCAACGATATCGGGGAATAAACCGTGCATAATAAAATGCGTTTTGATGGATAGGCACGATTATATTCTCGGTTCACTTTCCAGCACGCTTTATCCAGGTTTGAAGATACTCTCATAAGTTCAAAAAAGGCTTATGGTCCGTCTCGTAGTACATGTACTTGTGAAAATTAACACATGTGTTGTCAGTATTGTAGTGCATTTTTTTTTTGTTTTTTATTAGTTAGCCACTAATATTTTTGTTAACATATATTTTTGTTAACATATTTTTAAAATATTATTGAAAAAATAATTTTTTAGAATCAATTTCACCGACACCACCACCAGAATCAACCCCTTCTCCGAGCCAACCAACAATTACCGTCACTATAAGCTCACCTCAATTGACCATTAAGGAAGTCGGAGGTGAAGTCAGATTTATTTGTACTGCCACATCTCTAGTCAATAATGTAAGTACATAAAGTAATAGAAGTTTTATGGTTTTATTGAATTCCGATAAGTTGTCCAACAAAACCATTTGTATAGCGACTTTTCACCGATTTACCATTAATTGTTTAAAAGTAAATTCTTCGATAATAGTTGTTCGAAATTAATATTTTCGAAAGCTATATAATTAAATAATTTATTAACAATAGCTTTTTTGAAAAAATGTGCGCAATAAGTTATTAAGGGAATTCTAAAGGTTCACAGCTCCAACGGAATGGCCTCTAAACTAAAGGAAGATCAAAAACGTGGGTGTAGAAGTAAGTTTTCTTACTTTCGGGTTTAAGTTGCGTATTTTTATTGGTTGTTGCCAACGTTTCGCTCGCCATTGCAGGGAGCATTCTCAAGGCGGAAAAGTCCGATGACTGAAGACCTTGTTCGAGTGTGTATTTTTTGACATTAATTTTATATTTTAGACATTATTACTGT
>JARJDX010017391.1:0-21353 GCA_030264735.1 Gymnusa sp. GC000175 | reverse complement strand
CAGTTGCAAAATAATGTAGAATTGATGGGGTTGATTAATTATCTATAATTAATTATTAGTAATGATTATAGTGCTATAGTTGGAAAAAGTAATAAACTTTGTTGATTGTAACTGTAATATTTAAATAAAATACAAATCATAAAATATATAAAAGCCTCCTAAAGCTAGTTGTATGCACCGGTAATTTCCGATTTGCGGAAAGCGATTTCTGCAAGATTCTGCCGTTTGTATCCAGGTAGTTCATGCAGTAGCGATTTTAATTGCAGAATATAGTAACTTTTATAGGGTACTGTGTAGAAGTTGAAAGAGCTAGATAACAATAATTTTACACAATTATTTATTGCATGTGGAACGTAGGAGAAAGATTGTGGCTGCGTGGTTTTTAACTCTCTTACCGTAATAAACTAATTATTTGAGAATTAAAATATACCTAACAAATACGTACCTCTTAATACATTTTTAAAATATAATCTTAATATCAATAGGTGTACAGATTTAACAAATATTTACACATGCGCAGTACAAATTACGGAATCCGCAAAATATTGAAATCATTTTAAGCTCTACGGAAATCGCAAGATCTTGAAGTAGTAAGTTGCCGCCCAAACTACGTTTAAATTCAACCAATCAGAACAAAAATCGCTTTCTGCAAATCGCTAGTGCACGAACCTTACTTTAGCCTCATCCTACCTAGTAGAAGAGGGAGTTGTAAGCAGTGCAGCAATAAAATTGGTAATGATCGACTGTCTGTTTTATGCAAAATTTAATGTTAGTGTAGAAAAATTATATAGCAAAACGATTAATAAATAATATAAAATGTTATTTTTCTCCTTCTTTACAGCCATTCACTGCTCCCTAAGTGTTTTTACTTCTTGTGCTAACTTCCTACCCTGCGTTTCCTTGTACACCATCTTGCCATCGCCTTGGTGGTCTTCTTATGTGGTCTTGGTCTCCAATATAGAATGTTTTTTGTCCACCTAGAGTTCTCCTGACGTGCGATATGCCCTGTCCATCTCCACTTCCACTTCGCTATGTTCTCTATGGTCTATGCCAGCATGTCAAACTCATTTTAAACCTAGGGCCACATAAGCAATTGCCGCATGTTTTTAAAATTTAACAAAAACAAATGATATTCCTCAAATAAAATATGATTTGATGCATTTATTGATAAGAAAAGACAAGGGGAAAATTTTTTAAATAACCTCGAAGGGCCGTTGATTCCCATTGTCGGGCCACAAGTGGCCCGCAGGCCGCGAATTTAACATACCTGGTCTATGACATCATCCACCTTAGTTCTTCGACATATTTCTTCGGTTCGTGATCTCTTAAATGTATTCTAGTCGCTCGAAAATTACTAGCAAACGTAGCACTAAATACATAAAGAGAATAATTGGAGAGAAGCACAATAGGATGCAACCTAGAGAAGCAATGCTAAAAGGCGATCCCTCAAAACATGCATTAAAAAGGACGCAGGGTTTTTAGTAGGTAGGCGATGTGAAGATGCAAAGAATCCGACACTTAAGTATTTAGAAGCTTTCCCCACCTCCTTAGGGTTTAAATTTGATAAATTTTGCGGTTAAATTTTACCAACCATATATATTTAAAAGGAGTTTAGCATTATTTCGAAGAAATTTATAACATTATAAAATTAGTGGTGTACGGTACAATGATATTTTAATGTTTCTGTTGGCAACAACTGCTGTCAATGTCAATGGTCTGTTTTGTTATTAATTGTCACAAAATGGGGAAGTAATTTGTAAATAATCATATAATAAATACGTTTTTTAAAGACTTCAGTGCAAAATTAATTAAAGAAACGTATAAATAACTAAAATGTATTTTTCCATCCCTGACACTCAAGAATTAAATGATGGAAGTGGTTCCACATATGTAGTAAGAAAAAATAGAAATAAATTAAAGTGCCCCAATGAAATTGTTAATATTTATAGGGATATAATGTACATATTAATGGAGTCTTTCATTGCACAGTAAGGTATAAGCAATTACATAATTTACATGAACAATTAAAGAAGGAATATGGAGTGGAAAGATTACCCACATTTCCACCAAAAAAATTATTACCCTTAACCGGAGGTCAATTAGAAGAACGAAGAGCCTTATTAGAAAAATATATCCAAATATGTAAACACAATTAATTCAATGAAATCTTCACTATTTACATAATGACATATTTTAGTGGGTCAAGACTCTAAGCTGGCATCTTCAGACTTGCTCATGGGATTTTTACTATCTGCTCAACAAGAAACAACATGTGAAAAAAAACAGGAACTCAAATTAGATGTATATACTATGACAAATCAACAAATATCATTACGAGTACTATCCACAGATCGAACACAGCAAGTTTTAACGAAAGCTTGCAATCAAATAAATTTACCACCAGAATATGTATCATATTTTGCTTTATTCCTTATTAAGAAGGAAGAAAATGGTGAAATAATCATATTGCGCAAATTGCAAGATTTTGAATCTCCTTACATATCTCATAAATATATACGAGAAAGCAACAAAATAGTAATTCGAAAGAGGTGAAAATAAAATTATAAATCGATTTGATAAAAATAAAATAAAATAATTTTAGCTATTGGTTAAATGATTATGACTTGAAATTAATGACTGACGTAGTAGCTTTGAATTTATTGTATACACAAACCGTTTCCGATATAGAAAGAGGTTGGATTTTATGCACAAAAGATGTTAAAACACAACTAGCACATCTACAAGCAAGACTGGCAAAATGTGATTACATAGAATTGGCAAGGACGTTAAAATATTATGGCTATATACAATTTCAACCATGTTTTTGTGATTATCCAGTGGCTCAAACTAAAGTGTTGGTAGCTATAGGTGGACAAGAATTAAGTTTACGGCTTATTTCCGGCCCCATTGTTAAAGAAGGCTGCTTTAAAGTAACAAGAATGAGATGTTGGCGAATAACAGCAACACATGTATTAAAGATTAATGTATTTTTATTAATTAATCCATTAATTATGCGCTTTTTTTAGAATAAAATTAACGTGGCTGGAAATAGTAATAGTACTATTAATTATGATCTTGAGTTATCATTTGAATATTTAATGTCTAAAGATAATTTGCAGTGGATTTCTATATCTAGTGATCAAGCTATTTTAATGTCAATTTTTTTACAGTCAATGGTTGATGAATTGTTGTTAGTTAAAAAAGGTCCTAAACAAATGCCAATAAATAGTTTAAGTAAGAATAATTTATCTTACATGAAAAGAGATGGCTCCAGTCATGTTATTACTTTAGAAGAACCTGATGTTTATCCTGCTACAAGTCCAACATCAACAGTAAGATTGGTTTGAAAAAAAATTAAAATTATAACATTTATTTGTGCATATTTTAGAATGGAGAGTCTCAGTCCAAATTCCAAGAATCTTTCTCTATAAAACGATTACAGGAAAAATTTTCTAGTGTGTCCTTTAAATCTGCTAAAGAATTTGTTGAAAATCATGCATTTGAGGGTATTGGTGATGATGATTTGTAAATTTGTGTTTTTATTTGATTGTTTACTTTTTATTTTTATATTTTATTATGTGAAGAAATTGCCATTTTATTATTATAACATAATACGTAACAGAAACCGCAATACTAAATATATTAGACATACGTAAAATTTTAGACCAGGTGATTCACTTTAAAAAATTCACAGAAATATATCAAGAAATATGCCTTGTACAAAAAAATTTTTTGTGTCTAATTTTTTCATTCCACCCCCATTTTTATTGCAAATTCGAATTTTACAGATAAAAATTCATCTTACTTAAAACATTTTGCATAAAAAAAAATTATGGCAACATTTGTTTTTTCTGCGGTTACAGCGCCACCTACGATAATTACATAAATTGTTTATTATATATTTTTTGCTACACAATCCGAGCCTGCAATAAAATGTGGCGGTTAAAAATTTATTAAAGTAGCCCAAAGGGAAACTTTAGATTTTGTGAAAAAGAATACATCAATTTTACTAGACAAACATTTTTGTAATCATTATAGATGGCGATGTAATTGCCGGAAAAACAATTTTGGGGTTACAGCGCCTCCTATAATTATTCGAAAAAAAGGTTTTAATAAAAAATTATGTCTGTTGAATCTGAATATGCAATAAAAATTGGAGTTCCAATTTAAAATTTCAAAGGTGACTTCCTCACCCTAGGGGGTGGGGTGAAAAAAAATTGACAGGATCGGAAGGCCCCCTTAAAATGACCAAACATTTATTGATATATTCCTCTAGATTTTTTTAAATGGCTCACCTGGTATACAGGTTGTTTTCTAATTAAGGTAAAATATTATCAAGTCTTTCTCATGTCAAAATATATCTGTTAGTGTTTGTCCATCAAAATGACGGAAGAAAAGTTAAAAATGGTTTATAATTACCGATTTGTTGCAGTTAAAGCGTTTCATCCTAAATTTTTCAAAGCTTACACATATTTAGGGCCGGCAGAAGCGGGCGTTCAGTGCATGCGAGCGCCACCTCCGGGGTGCTTAAGTTTATTATTATTTATTACTAGAGAGCAGAGTAGCCGAGCGGTAAAACGCTGGAGTGGCATCCGGTTCAATTTATAACTCTAGATTTAAAATTTCTCTCCGCTCTCGGGTGGTTCGGAAATCACCCTAAAAACCGTTGGTCCCTTCTATGACGTAACACCTGCCCTGTTAGGCTATGTACACATGGGCGCGTTGCAAAAAATAGTAACAAAATACGCTGTCCAAAAGTAGCAATGAACTGATCCAGAGCGCGCGCTAAATGCTAAATGTCTGTGTGGAAATCTCCAAACGCGCGTCATGCGTACGGTCTAATTCAACATAAAGGAACTCGAGACGCGCGTTTCGTGTGGAACTCTCCGAACGCGCGTCTAGAAAGAAGCGAGCGTTGCATATGTACGCATTCATTTGATCAGTCGTATTTCAAGACGCGCGTTAGCTAACGCGCCCATGTGTACATAGCCTTACTCGAAAGACGTAAAAATTAAGCTGAAGATAGACTCTGTCTACACCCGAAAGCGAGAGCTCTCGCTCAAAAACGGGTCCATTAACACAAACATAGAAGTTAACAATGAAGTATCAATGACTCCTCCAGTAGCTACAAGACTAAGACACGGCGATAGTTCAAGCCCAATCCCCTTTAACACGGTAATTAATGAATTAATTTAAGAAGTGAAGAAGTCAGCCAGAGGATACAAATTAGGGACAGAATTCGAGATCGTATGCCACGCTGACAATGCAGTTTTAATATCCAAAACCGAAGAAAACCCACAACCTTTGCTGTACTCACTGGAAAAGCAGATAAATACAATATGATAATATCAACAACAAAGACTTACAATTTTAAAAACCCACAGATGGTAATTGGCTGTATATGGTAAAAGGTAAAAGCATCGAACAAATGGTAAGTGCAAAAATAACATCATCCAAAGACCTGAAGAGCAAAGTAGTGAGTCAGGCTAACAAAGCCGATTGAAATAATCGCAGACACAAAAGCCACAGAGAGAGCGGCAAGCAAAGCGGAAATACAAACGCTCTGAACCATAGCTGCAGAAATAACAAACAAAATCAGAGAGATATGCGAAGCAAAGTACAAGACGTATCTAAACGGATACGGAAGAGAAGGAGAGAATGGCAATCACGTATTAAGGATGCCAAAGAAAAGTATAATAAAAGCAGCAATGCAAGAAAGGATCGTCGCGACTAGACTATCAAGGCAGACCGCCTAAAAGATAAAGAGAATGCTGGACATCTGGCACTATTGACAGCAACATAATGTTATAGAAACAGGCTAACTATAAAACAAAAGAAAAAGTAAATTTAGGTTGGAGGTATAATATTAATTAAAAAAAATACATTTACGTATTTTAACCAAAAATTCAAAAAATATATGGGAAAAGAGAGATATACAGGTTGTTCCAAATTAATATAAGATCATGTAAACATGGAGCAATGAATCTTTGGTTACACACGTCATCGCATTATTCTGAAGTATGATTCAGCGGCGTCAACTTAATTTAAACAAGTCAACAATAATATTTTATGTCGTAGCTTAACTAGTCAACTTACGACGCGACCCGAAGATTCTTTGCTCCATGTCTAGGTCTTACTACTGCTGTCGCTCAAGGACGTTTGTACTTTCGCAAAATGGGCTCTGGGCATCTACCCTTATTTGGAGATAATGGGAAGGCTATTTTTTTATTTTTATCCTCGAAACTAGATGATTCTGTACATGTTGTTTACAGGAACGTTTTTAGTTATTTTAACATGAGGAACACATTCCTTTACCTTAATTAGAAAGCAATCTGTGTCAGAAAATATTTTTATTTACACATTTTTATTAAAAGATATTTACAATCATGTTTTAACTCATATTTTTAATAGAAAAAAAAATGACAAAAGAAAATCGATATATTTCCAGAAGTATACGTTTAATAAAATTGTACGCCTAATTTCCATGGTCGATAAAAACTCGCAAATACTCCGCTCCAAATTATCCACAGGCGAGATAACTCTTATATTTTTATGTTTATTACCGTGGCGCGCAGTAGAACATTCCAAAATTCAAATCCAGATGTGTCTTAATTTACGTTAATTTTACGTAATCAAATTTTTTTAATGCGTATATTTTAATATATATTGATAATTCCAGGGCCGGATTAATAAATAGATAAAAAACATGTCTAGGGCCCGCGTTTGTAAGAGGCCTGGTAAAGACCAACCAGACATACAATTTGTATTGTCAAATCTCGTAACTTCAGTTTTAAATCTACTACAAAGGCTCAGAAAATCATTTTTTGGATGTAGCTTAATCCGGCGCTGAATAATTCCATTCTTTAAACATACATACTCTATAGAAATTCTCATGTCTCCTATATTATTAGAGCTACTAGATACTTTCGATTTCAAAATATTTTAGGTGTTTTTCATTTTATTACATATTCGTATGTGTATGCGGTGGTATGCCCGCTTTTATTGGCAGGATTTTATCTACAGTCTATTCTGTTACAAGAGTCATTGAAATCGTCGTTATATTGCAAAATTTAGGCTCCACATGCATTTGTTTACACGTGACTATTGAAATTGAATAGATTTGGGCGTGTCTGATTTTTTAATTGTATGTAGGGTTGCTAGAATTACGAATATAATAGCCGGGACAAGAGGGGTGGGGCTCTAGGGGTACCAAAAAAAAGTTTGAGGAAATTAAAATCAACTAAACTTTATTTATGAAGTCGAGCATATCACAACTGCAAGAGGAATATTATGTGATTTTCACATAATATATCATTTTCTTGTTTTGAATTACGCTCATGCTAACTGTACTCCATAAATAAAGTATAGTTAAAAAGATATTACAAATTCGCCATTCAAGCCAAGCGCTCTCCATCTGGCGAACAATTTGGTAATATTCTACAAAGCAGATAGAATAGCGCTTGTGTCCCCTTTACACTAAAAGAATCAGAACCAAGCCGAATATGATTCGTGGTGTCTATGCCTTCACACCAGCTGAGTCACAGCAAGATTCAAATCATCCCCTTTTTCCACGTCCATGGTCTCTGGTTGTTGACTTATGGCTGACTGACGGAAGAAGATTCTGAGCGGCCGAATAACCCACAACCTTGAATAAAGGCAGAATGAACCGTATTCAACTGGTGTGAAGGGAACTAAGTTGGAGCGTATTTAGGTGGTGAACTAGTCCGCTGAATCATGACGATTCAGATTTGCCGTGATTCAGATTCTTTTAGTGTGGAGTGAACCCTAAACCATCTGCTTTGTAGAGCAGTACCAAATTATCTTGAGTCGCCCTTGAATCGCGAAATTGGATAAAAATTCTAATATTATTCCCGAAACCTCTGGTTAAGAGATTTGAGGCCCCAATCAGGACAAAGTATAAAACCGAGACGTGAAGCAATCTTGTGCACAGTAATTTAAACTCGTCTTTGTTTGAATATATTTTAAAACGTCAATAAGGCAGAAAAAAATAACATAAAACACCATAGAGCATTGCTCAAAAGGGTTGCTTGCTAATTAAAACAAACCTATCGTTGTTATAAGTTCTCTCTACTTTTCTACTTTTTTGAAATTAATTTATAACTTTTTTAAAACTTTATTTATATTGCAACATAGAAATTTTTGTAAGTAATACAAATTATTTGCCATTTTTAATTTTTATGATTATAATTTATTATTACATTAGGTAAAACAAAAAATGTCCCTTTTTAAACACATACTTTAAATTAGATGCAACTCTGAAACATTTGCGTGATATGAAAATTAATTTACTACACATTAGTTAACTATAAGTAAAATAATAATAGTTACTACATATAATAGTCTTTGTGTGTTTAATTTGTTTGCTTTGTGCTTAATGGTAATATTTTGGACTATTATTAGTAAGAACAGTGTTGACTATGAAGATAATTAAGTGATTAAACTGTTGTTAAAAAATAAATTTTTTAAAACAAGTAAAATTAGTTGTAATAATAAATATTTTTTACCTAAATAATTTGAGAAATGTTAAGAAATATTAGGATAGTTGCATAAACATTTAGTGGGTCTAAAGCTTTATATGGTCCTAAACGTCCAAACAAAAGAATAAAATATTTATTATTTTTTATAAGATTTTTATATTCTACACATAATTTTATTTGTTTTTTGTTTAAGTAAAATTTTATGCTTAGTGCACACCGGGAAACAAAGTATTGGCAACTTGCATCAACGTGTTGCCAACACTTTGTTCAGATGCAAGAACATTTATCTGGATACATGTTGTCACTAATGTTGCGCGTCCACACCAAAATCAGTCAAGTTCTGAATTTTGAGACATGGACATTATTGCATCTGGTGTTTGTGGACATTTCATCAAACTTCAGATTTCGGTCTTTGTATTTTTTTGTTCCAACGTCTCAAATTGCAGGCACACCTTGTAACACTTCAACCTGATTAATAACATTCTTGTCCATGAATATTTACTTTCTCCACATTTCGCCATCACTTTTTGCTATTGCTTAATACGGCCAAGAACAGAAAATTAATAACAAATAAACAAAAACAAGCATGATTGAAACATTCATAACTACCACCATTCACGCAATATGTTGGCCACACTGAGCGATGTTTTCCGTGTGAAATGAAAAACACGGATACAATCAACAAATTTTTTTGATGTGATGCCGCCCGATGTTGACGAATATCTATCAACTTGCTTGCTTGTTGACAGGATACATGAGAGCAACATCACCTTCAACATGTTACCAACAATTTTGTTGCTTGGCGTGTACTAAGCAATATGTTTATATTTTATTTGTTTTTTTGTGCCAAAATACCTACAGAAATGTCCAACAACAAAAAATATATTTGTTAATAATATAATCCTAAATGTTCTATATACATACAATATATTTATAATCAGATTATATTTTTTAAATTACCTCGAATTATGGTGGTAGAAATTATTTTTGGATGTATATGTAATGGTATTTGTATTTTTATAATTATACTCATTATTTGCTTTTACATTACTATATTAATATGTTTTTATACTCTCTTTATATCTATATATTTTTTAATTGTTGTAATTTCAGTGTTCCCACAAAAATTCTAAATGTTTCGTGTAGTGGGATGCATGAATACGTTTTATGTACCTGACAACTAATAAAAACATAAAAAAATAAATATACATTCTATTCAACCATGATATTACTTTAAAATGTAAAAAAACCGCGATGCACTCTCCACCTCGCGGACAGTTTGGTATTATGGTACAAAGCAGATAGATATGTATATCTTTCGTATGAGTCTCTAGGATGCAGGTAATAAAATATAGTAGCATATAAGGGTTTTGACACAGACTCCATTTTTTGAAATATGAGTGCAGGGTCGATAGGTCTTGGGTCAGTTTTTCTTCCGCATGCCAGTCTGATATCGTCAGCGTATATGAACTTTGTAGAGTGGGTTACCGGTAAGTTGTTGTGTGTAAAGGGTAAACATCTGAACCAACTTAGGATAAACAGAAGGGGTGCGATTACCAAGCCTTGCTAGTTCTTTCATTTATCTCGTTGCATGTTGTTTTTTAGCTTGTAGGTGCAAGAAATTATTGCAACAATTACTTCATGTAGTAGTCCTCTTCTCCAGACTGTCGTGGGCTGCAATTACATCCATAATATTGCTTTCAATAACCTCATTTTAATTTCTTCGACCAGTGTTTTAGTGTATCCCACCCAATTCGCTTTGGCTACGTTCCACCTAGGTTTCGGTATGGATCTTATTAGAGGGATTTATGTGCCAATTTCAATTATTAGCCGGTGTTGGCTAATTGGGAAATCTGTGGGAGCATGCTTAGTTATTTGCACAGGCTTATGGTCTTTATTTCGGGTTAAAAATCATAGATTTGGGTTTTAGTCTCTCCACCATCTAGAGGAGTGGAACGCAGTGTTAGACTGGGCCGGTGGGACACCGGGAATGTTCTTTGATATGGTCGGCTGCTGTACAAGAATAAAATTAAATTTAAAAAATCGGTATTAGAAAATGAAAATTATTGGTCCGCTGATTGCTCAATTTTCCCAGTACTAAATATGTTCGACTCTCGAAGTATTTTGGTGACGTATTCAGATTTATTTCTGCTTCTATATCAAGTTAATAAATACGGTTAGAGAATGTAAACAGGTCATTTAAACACTTCGTAATTTAAGTACTTGTTTACATTTTATCGTTTTTGTAGCTTTGTACGTTAAATAGAGAGCGCTTGGCTTAAAAATTTTTATATTGGAATGTAAGGTATATTCAAGTTCATCTTCAAATTATGGCTTCTTCTTTCCCCGTGTAACTGTTGTTATAATATTTTTGTTTTCATGTATTCTTCCATTACCGACCTTCCATATTTCTCCGTCCTTGCTATATCGGTTTTCGTTCTTTAAACGGTTCTGATTTTTTTCATTTCATGCTAGGCGATTCAAATTCATTTTCCCGCCATTCTTACGCTTAATATAATTATTATTAACAGCATATAATTAATTATAAATCAATTTGGCTTTATTTCTCTTTGAAAAATTAATTTATATTTATTCATTTATTGGTATCAGTTATAGCTTTAACGTACTAAAGTTTGAAACCTTATGAATATTTTTAATTTTCTTACGAATTCAAATTTTGGAACAAGCGGGAATTTGTTACTCTCGAACCCAAGCACGTCAACATTTATTTCTTAAAATAATCGCTTATTTCTAACAATTTTACAAAAATTTAATTTAAAAAAATATAAAATAACAACATTGTTGGTAATTACAATAATTAATATTCGTTTATTCATAAATGCCTTTTAAAAGTTTTAGGGGTCGAGAGTAACAAAATCTGAATAACAACCAATGAAATTGCAAGATTTAAATTGTGACCTTTAAAATTTAAATATCTCCAGATTGAAATTTCATGCATTTGTTTATTAAAATTTTAAGTTAAATAAAACATGTTATACGTTATTTTAAAATATTTTTAAATGATGTAATTCTGAAATAATTTGAAAATATATTATTTTTGGTACTTGTAACAAACCTAACCAGATGGCGTGTAGAGGCATTGCGTCAGTAACGCTTCTTTTCTTCGGCCATCTTTAGTAGAAGCGTGGTCATTCTTGCTATTAAGTTGAACTGTGCTATTTCTATGTAAGTATGTTAAGTTTACATTTTAAATCATGTCCAAAAGTCTGCAAAACAGTTAAATCGATGATATATACAAAGCCGATTTTCTTTTGTTTTGTTATTTTATTTTTAGACGCTTTAATTGATTTTGTAGCTTGTGTATTAACTACCAAGCATTTTTGTATTTATTTAATTATATAGATTGAGCGCATTTACTTAACAATTATTTATGTTGGCAAAAAACGGTTGCGATTTACAGGTAGAGCTAAATTAATTTGTTTTGTAAAATGGGAACACGTGGAAACGGCGTCCATTTTATTTTTCGATGTAATTTTTTTACCATTTTATAAAACATGCTTTTTCAATAAAATATACTCAAATTACATAATTATATTTATTTATAATCAGAATAAATAACGATTAAAAAAATTACACATTTAATTAGAATATTACAACATTTATAGACTTATGGAAGCATTATTTGTTTAAAATTTCACAATCTAAAAGCAAATAATTTATATAACTTTTTGCTGAAGTTTGATTTCCTTATCACAAAAACATTCAAAGCGCAAATTGTTTTTGGGTTTTAAGCGGATGTGTTTTGTTTATATTAAATTTGATATGATAACTATTTGCGTTTTAATGAATTTTCTTCCCTTAAACAATCGAATAGACATAATGCGACTAATTAAATAATGTTATTTTTTCCACGTATTTAGTTTTGTAACTCGTTTAAGCGAAATTATCAGGTAAACTTAACAACGTGTTTAGCCTTGCTTAGCTAGAGGCTTAATTTTTAAGGCTATTTACATAAAATCTAATGTAAACCAAATAATACAGGTAGTTGTTGACTACGCTAAACAAGCAACCAATCAGTACTCCTCCATGTTTTAAATTTACTATCAACTTAAGTCAATTCTGTATATAATTCTTTATATAATTTCTGGTGTGGCCTATTTTTTGTATGATGTTGTATTGCGTTGATTTCTTCATTATTTATTGTTAAAACACTTCTAATACAGAAGGGAGCATTTTTTTACAAACAAAACAAACATTTTCAAATAAAAAAAAAGATAGTTCACAATCTCTGCGCAAGCGCAAGAAATTTGGCGGCTGCACGATTAACAAGTATTCGTGATCTGGCCCTTTGTACCCCTGTTTTAATTTTTTTAACACTTTCTTAATTGAAGGATTTCTTAGCACGTGTGCGAAGTGTAGTTTTCTTCACATGTTCTATGTTATGAATTTAATTGCAGGAACAAATTTGTATGTTTTGTTCATTTTGAAAAGGTCGATATTTATCTTTACAGAAGGATACTAAAAATGTCTAGACTTATTTATATATGTTAGGTAAGCAGCGATTTGTTGATTGATCCATTCTTGTACGCATAATGTGATTTTATTTGACCAACTGCAGGCTTGTTCAAAGTTGTGTTTGACCATCTAAAAATGTTGCAGGGGCTAAGCCATATTTTTTTCTTTAATCTTTTAGATTTTTTGTTATTTATTACAAGTCCAATTCTCTTTGCATTTTCTTCTATTTATTAAAATATTTCAGTGTTTGTATTTTCACATTTTTTTTAGTATCGGGATGTCGCCTGTGTAGCTGCATGTTTGATAGGCCTTTGTAAAAATGGTACATTTCTTTTTTGGGTCACCAATCGCACATTAAAGGACAAAATTAAATTCTTCTGATTCTGTATTATGACGTTTGCTTTGAAACCCACAATCGTTAGCATTGCCATGTCGATTAGTTTATGTGGTATGCCTTTTACTTAAGGGTCGTGTTCTAGTCTTTTCTTAATTACACCATTAAACGCCTTACGAAAGTCGACGAACGGTGCGTATTTAAGTTGAATTGTCTGCATTTTGTCATTGCTCAACATGATACGAAAGTTTGGTGTACTGTTGACCGGTTCTCCCAAAATCCGCATTGGTATTCTCCTATAATTTTTTCAGCGTAGCATCTCATGCCACATTTAATGTATTTTGTATGCCATTTTCAGCAATTTTATACCCCGGTTGTTCTCGCTGTTGGTTTGGACACCTTTTTTTGTGAATATAATACCAGTTTTTCGCATTTTTACGTTTATTCTTCTTTTCATATTTTTAGTTTGTGCAACCTTAATTGCGTATCTTCTTCAGCTAGTCTTCTGCCGTAATTTTGTCTTCATTTGGTGAATACTTAAATTTTCCCATTTTTTATATTTCGCTTATGGGTGGTTATTCGATATTCGTTTGGGCTGTTCTATCTACGTTTGTTAGGTGATCTACATGAAGAAGTTGGAAAAATATTGTTTCCACCTTGCCATTATTTTTCTTCCTTCCGATAGTATTTTGCCCTCCTTATCCTTGCATATATTCAATTTTGGTTGGTATGATTTCTTTTCGTATTTAACCATTGTTCTGTAAAAGTCCTTTAAATTTCCTCCCTTTCTCTCTTATGTATTTCGATACGATTTTCCTTTTTCATTGTATGTTTTTCCATTTGATCTCTTGTCCCTTTGAAGCATTATTTGGCGTACATTCGCATTTTATATTAAATCGGTCAGCATTTTTCTTCGACACAATTATTTCTGTTTTTTTTTTACTTTAGCACGAATGTGTTAATGTGTTCTTCAGTTGTTTTGAGGTTTTGATCGTCTGCAAATGCCAAGGCTATGGGCAGATCTATTCTTTTGGGTCCAAATATTACTGATTTTTTTAACGTTTTATTAAGTAAATAACTTTTTTTTTTAATTGTTCTTAGGTAAAATGGGCACTCGTGTTTTTGTCGGTGGATTAACTTACAAAGTACGTGAACGTGACATCGAAAAGTTTTTCAGAAAATATGGAAGAATTAAGGAAGTAGCAATGAAAAATGGATTTGCATTTGTTGTGAGTTACCGTAGAACGATCTTCCAAGACGCAAAAATTTATGTATATATTTTTATTTACAGGAATTCGATGATTATAGGGATGCTGATGATGCAGTATACGAATTAAATGGCAAAGAACTTCTAGGAGAACGGTAATAATATTATGGTTTCTCATTTTTTTTTTATTTATATTTGTTTTTGTGTAGAGTTTCAGTTGAGAGAGCTCGTGGTACTCCAAGGGGATCAGATCAGTGGCGTGGTAGTGGTGGTCGTGGTTATGGCCCACCAAGAGGCAGAAGCAGGGATAAGTAAGTTTACTTTATACATATACCTTTTCAGCTCCCCTAATTTGTGTCAAGCTTTTTTTTTATTATGAGCGATTAGAAGCCAATTCTAACACGCTATATCCATTATATCAGTGGGACTTTTTAAGCGACCCATTAAATTTAAAAATTTTACCCATTCTTGGCGAGAGGACGGCAAGAAGGCGCCCGTGGGGAGATTAGTGCGTCTTTCATTAATTTTTGAATGCGTCCTTATTGAACCTAAATACCATAAAAGTGGCCTCGAATTCTATAATAAGCATTTTTTTCAAATTTTTCCTCGAAACGGAGCTCCCGCGTTTGCGAGCGCCGTCGTCAATCTTCAAATTTTGTATCGCGCCCTTTATAACAAAAAGGTTACTGCCCCTTGCTTTAGGTGTTTCTTCAGGTTAAAATGTTTTTGCAAAGCTTAAGTTATTTTCTATTTTGGTATTTAAACTAGGAACAAACTGTAAACTGAATTTTAGCGATTGTTTTTTTTTCTGTTTCAGTCGTGACCCAGATATGCGATCACATGATAGGTAAATATATTAATAAAATTTGTTTAAAATTATTTAAATTAATATGATGTTATTAACTATCATCTTTCGGGTCTGATATGCTCCTGATTACAACCTATGTTTCTGATTTAACTATAACAAATAGAGTTAGAGTATGAGTATTTGGCGGTTTGTTTATTTTGTTACTTTTCATGTATAGATATGGGCCACCAACTAGAACTGAATATCGCCTAATAGTAGAAAATTTATCAAGCCGCGTTAGCTGGCAGGTGAGTCATAAATACAAAGAATTACGATTTTTTTTCATTTTATGCATGTATACATGATATTTGGTCTTTGGGTTCCTTATTCCTACAAATAATCCTTTGATTACAAAACATAAAATCTGAAAATCTATCTGATAGTGAACCAATTCGACTCAAAATGGCTCCATTCCATTTTGTTGGGGTTATCGTGGTTTCCAATCGATCCAAAGGGTATTTTATTAAGAGGGTATTTGTTCACAATTCCAATGGGCATGTCCGTTTTCCGACCAAACCATGTGGGCACACCAATGGACAACATCTTCGGGTACTTCAAATCACTCCAAATGAATGGCTCTCAATCCACAATTCTATGGAGCTTGTTTCTACGATCCTCGGCCAATGATAAACATCTATCTATCTACTAGAATGGTTAAAAAATCAATAAAATATATAGCTTGATAAGCTGAGAACTAGAGCATCAATTGTGAAGAGGATTTACGCAATTCTCCTTTTATTTTTATGTAATATATTTAATCCTCATCCCTTTTTCTTCCCTATTTCAAATCTTTCTACTTTAGAAAAAATTGAAAAACCCGTTCAATCAACAAAAAACTCGATTGTTACATATGAATATGTAAAATAAAAGTGATTTTTTGCAAAGAGCTCCCATACCCTTGGAGTGTGACGTACTAGGCTCAAAATGTCATTCAATGAGATCAGTGTGGCCAAGTGAGATCGAGTACCCGTTCATGTCTATTTCTACCGCCCCATTGGTTGCTCGTGTCTCAGGTAATACCTTAGCATGACGCGCAGTATATTGTGAATCATACCTTACATATCTATAGTTATAATTGCTCACTTAGTTACGTTTTGTTGCTTCTTCACATAAAACTATTTCTTCTCACACAGATATACGCCACTATCAAATTTTATATTAATTTCTTTTATTATTTGTATACTTTTCTTAGTAATGTTAATGCAATTCAGTAACTTGCAAATAAAATTTGGTAGTAGTGTACAAAATACACTCAGATCAATGCATCAAGGAATATAAATGCTTGGAAATACTTTTGCATCGTTGCTACGACGTGCTACGTTTATATTTCGTGTTGCAAATTTCATGTTTTGTATTACGTTTCGTGACGAATATCATATTTTGTACTACAAATCATGTTTCGTGCTACAATATTCATGTTTCACGCCATGTAACTTTTTTTTTGTGATACACTTTCGCGCTATGAATCTTACGAGCACGATTCATATTTTTGGTGCTGCAAATTTCATGTTTCGTACTACAAATCGAATGACATTTGCTACTATTACATATTTCTTGCTGCTAATCTCATGTTTTGTGCAACGAATCCCATGTTTTTCACTAAAAATTATGTTTTGTGATATATTTTGCGCTACAAACCCTTGTTTCGTGATAAGGATACTCATGTTTTGAAAGAAACCTCGTGTTTCTTGGTACGAAACTCGTGTTACATGATACTAATTTCGGATAGCCACTTCTTACAGTCCTCGTTATTTAATGTTTTTCAGGTCAATGCCTTTGGTCATATTACACAAATTTAATTGGGTGGCGGCGACTCATTTCTATTGTGAACAGACCATAAAACGGGGTTTTGTTCACATTTTAGTCTTTTATTTGTAAAATGTTACCTAAAAACGCCCCCAATTAGAAATGTCATAAATTTTTTAATAATAATTTCACAAATTTTAAGCAAAATTGACAAAAACCATCTGCATTTTGACGAAAATCTTCCCTGTTTAATTACAGGTTACGTCTTTTTAAATTTCACATTACGCCCATTAAGAATAATGTACATTACAATTAAAAATGTTAAAACATCAAATTTAAGTTTGCATTGATCTGAAAACATAAAAACATACTGGGTGCTTATCTTGCAACTAATTTTTAACACAAAAATTTTCACAAAAAGCCCTTCAAAGTTATATTCCTATCATCCCTCAATAAGAAATCACGACATATTTAAGGACCAATGAAAGTGGAATTTTAATTATTCATCCAGGGAAATATTATCTACAAAGGAAACCAGGAACTCTTTCGTTAACCAGGAATTCAGAATCAGAGCAAGGAAAATGCTATAAATTTGACGAAAAAATGGTTACTCTAAGATGGTTAAGATATCGACGCATAATCAACAGCACATTTGAAAAGAAACACAAGTATAGAATTTACTTTTAAGTTTATTTTTATTTTTATTTCTAAAGTTGGATGGATAAATGATAAGAAGACCAGATGAGAAAGAATTCCAAAAAAAATTAAACTTGAATTTGTTATATATAATTATTATAATTTGTAACATCAAGCCTTAAAGTTAAAAACCTTCCGCCATTTTAAAACTGCACATTTTTCACTTCTAATTAAAATTATTTTAGAGCAATAACCAGATACCAGAGTGAAAATTGTGCCTTGAAGGGTTTTTTGTGATCATGGCTTTAATACATATGATTTATACATTACTTTCTGTTTGGTGTGAACATTTTACCTTTTACGCCTAAATTCTCGTAGTGTAAATCTTAGCAACATCACACGTATTTTACTTTTTTTATAATTTAACTTCGCAAAAAATTATTCGGATTATTTTTACAAGATTTTTTTATTTTACTTTATGTGCACTTTCTCCGTTCATCTGAAGAACAAGAAGAATATCCAGGAATAAAGTGATTTCACTAAAGAAGAAATGAAAAGGATGTCCTTAACAAATGCTTTTTCTTTTATTTTCCTCGAATCTTGCTAAAATATATATTTATCTGCGCAAAACGTAACTAAGCATTATTTTTAAAATTGCATTTCAAAAAGTATATGTATTTTTAATAATTGTGATTTTAAAGTCCAGGTACAGTTTTGTTTTCTTTCGTTTTTTTTTTTTATTTTTCTTTTAAAAGTTAAGGATCAAAATGGTATTAGACGAAATAAGCATGTATCATGGCTAAAAAACCATTTCGTTCCGATTTACATAAATAAAAAAAAAAACGTGTCATGCCTAAATTTTCGACACAAAGTAGGTCGCAAAATAATTAATTTACGCCATTTATGATTTGAACTTTTAATTGAAAACTTAAATATAATATATTTTGCTTTATATGAAATATTTATTGATGTTATTTGTGTATAGGACTTGAAAGATTATATGAGACAAGCTGGAGAAGTTACCTATGCAGACGCGCATAAGCAACGCCGAAATGAAGGGTAAGTTTTAATCAATTGTTCTTTTAAAATTTTAAACTTTTAAATGATGCTTTACCATCTTTCGGGTCTGAGTTAAATTTGATGATATCTTACCTAAACTGATAATTCATTATTTTGAGACTGGAAATAATTTTTTAATGTAAATGTTAACACGAAATAATTATTGCAGCGTCGTGGAATTTGCTTCGTATAATGATATGAAAAACGCGATTGATAAGTTGGATGATACCGATTTAAATGGGCGCCGAATTCATTTGCTTGAAGATAGACGTCGTGGAGGAAGAAGGTCTAGATCGTCAAGCAGTCGTAGCAGATCAAGGTCACGTTCTAGGCGCCATTCCCGATCACGGTCAAGGTGGATAATTAAAAAAAAAACGAAGGCAATATTTAAATTCTGTATTTTATTCAGGTCGCGCAGTCGTAGTCGTTCCAGAAGTAGATCCCATCGTTCTAGCAGGTCTAAATCAAGGGGAGCGCAGTCTAAAAGCAAATCACCTGCACATTCTAAATCTAGATCCCGCTCAAAGTAAATTTTGATTTTAATTGAAAATATTCACAGAATTATTTTAATTTTTTGCAGATCCAAAGAATTATCTAAGTCTAGGTCCCGTTCCCGCTCTAATCCAAAGCAGTCCAAATCAAGATCTCCTTCAAAGGAAAAAGAAATTTCAAAGTATGACTCAGACATTTAATTATAAAACACCTTTTGTTGTGTTCATTTACTTTTGGCATTGATTTTTATACGGGGTGCGCGTAAACATATGCACGTGAACCTCGATAATGTGCTGAGCCGTTAGTCGACATTTTTACATATACTCTTATTCAAAATGCTTTGAATGGTCACAAAATCCGAATACGCCTTTATTAGGTTTCACGTGAGGTTCACGCGTTAAACATTGTTTAGCGCGCTCTGTATTGAAAATGGGTGGAGAATAGAAACATTTTTATATTTGTTTTAACTTATTTTTCTTACAGGGAGCGTTCTCGTTCAAGGTCTGTAAGTAAAGGTAGAAGTAAGTCAAGAAGTGCTTCACCTACTAAAGACATGTCCCCAGAAAAAGATGATTAAATTTTCTCTTCCTTTGTTTTAGTCATTATGATTACTTTTTTTTATCAAGTTCTTGAAATTAAAAAAACATATTTTTTTATATGCAGTTACTAAATATCTTAGTTGTATATTATCAAGAGTTAGTAATAGTGATTAGATTAATCGTTTACTTATTTACAAGCTTTTATATAATTTTTTTTAATTTTCTTTGCTTGGACCGAAGGTTTTTGAAAGTATCATGCTGGTAAATGGGTCCACTTAGTGCTTGTATTTATTTAATCTTAAATACTATAACTACAAATTTAGATATAGGATAATTAATTAATTATATGATGATATAGTCCTTCTATATGGATTATAATTTTTTTAGACTTTTCATAATAGGATGAAATATATTTTGATAGTAATTAGGAAAAAAAAATTTCGTTTGCTTTTAAGTGTATATAAAATCAACATAATCTGCCTTGATAGAAACTAGCCACCCTCCATATTTACTTGGTAGATAATTCAAAATGTGGTACTGTACATAACAGTTTTGTTGCAAAATAAAAAAAACAAACATTAAATACTTAATTTTTATTTAATATTTTTGATTGAAAATTATTTTAAAAATTCTTTGTTGCATGTAAGTATATATTTTTTAGAAAGTAAGAATATTTTTGGTGTCTGCAAGATCAAATAAATTTAAAAGAAAATGATTTGGGAACATTTTATTTCATAAAATTTTTGAACCGCCGCACAAAATGGCTTTCTCTTGCTTGCACTCCTACAAAATCCTTGTTTGGTCAAATCTTTTGATCGAAAAACGCTTAAAAAAATATAAAATTTGGTTTTTGAAATTGTTAAAAATGTCAAGATTTTATAAATCAACAACATTTTAAGTCAGTTTACATATTATTTTTCACTTATATCCAAAATACTGCGTTTTCGTGGACTTAAAACATTCTTTTAATTGCATTAAAAAATTTGTTTTTGTTGCCACAAGAGCGCCTTGCACCCTCGAGACGGCCCTGGCGTCCACGATAAGAAAAAGCTTGCCTATCTTTGGCTTAAGCTTGGGTTACACTATGGGCCAGCCTTGGCCAGTAACAAATATTTGGCTACACTTGGCCCCGCCCCCTTGGATTAGAGACCGAGGAATACTGGCCAAGTAGAGTTCATTGGCAAATATTAATACATCCTAGATACCTAACCTGCATTTTTTCAAATTGTAAATTTTATTTTATTCAATTGTATTGTACAATATGATGGAATGTGACAACGTTAATTGCGACATCATATTCAGTGATACATGCTGCATCTGCTTTTCTGTTACTAAAAAGTCAGAAAAATAAACAATTTATTTTATAAAAAAATAACAAAACGAAACACTTAAAATTATAACTTTAAAATGTGTAATGCTGGGCCAGCAGTGCAGCCATAGTGTAGCCAGGCGCAAAAGATACTTGCCAAATGTGGCGGCTCCTTTGACTTGTCTGGAAGGTGGGCAATATTTGTCGACC
>JARJDX010017353.1:0-13434 GCA_030264735.1 Gymnusa sp. GC000175 | reverse complement strand
TTCAACTGATTCTGGAATGACTTTGGTACAACAACTATGTAATGCAGTAGGCAAGGTGAAGATCGTGATGATGATCGCTAATATCCGGAACGGAGAAAGCATGCCAAGAAGAAGAAGTATAAATTTTAGGTAACAAACAAATGAAGTCAAAAATTTATGCCTTTCCGTCACATTGCTCTGATTGGTGTGGAGAAAGGAAATGGCGTAAAGCAAAAGGATGCCGACCACTGATCTAGAAGGATGCTAGCAATCTCCTTTACACACAATTTATACATGTAGATAGACAGTTGGAGATAAATTTTTTCTTATTCTAGATTCTAAAATACTAGGCTGGACTTTTAATCAGACCTCTTAGATATCACTAGGCCCTTCACAATCTTGCACTTTTGCATTACCACTCGCCTAACAATCCAAGTATAGGACAAAACTCAGCCCAGAGCCAGGAGTCTTCCCAATTGCAAAAAAAGACAATTTTGCTGATATGTCTTTGATTATTGTATGCTTCCCATTATTATGATTCTATATACAGTCGGACTTTCATAACTCGAACTTATATAAGTAAATTTTTTCTATATCTTGATTTTTTCGCAAATTTTTATTCAAGATCGTAATTTGTGGTTATTTCTGTAACTTAAATTTTCTACTTCTAGAATATTTTTTATTGAACTACAGTCAAACTTCCCTAAGTCGAATCATCATAGTTAACAAAAAAAATTGAGATATAGAAAATTCAGGTTACAGAAATAACTACAAATCGCGATCTTGATGCAAAAATTTCCAAAAAAATTAAGATATGGAAAAATTTGACTTACAGAAGTTCGAGTTATGAAAGTTCGACTGTATGATGATTCGACTTAGGAAAGTTCGACTGCATTTCTAAACAGAGCTCTTTCTTCTTTTTTTTGCGGTGTGTACTTAAAATTTTTTCGTTTTTTTCTTGTTATTATGGCAATAGCATCTAAGAATTAGAATTAGAAAAATGGGAGTCACTCGCACCTACCTGCCTAACACTTGATCTATCTTGATGAGCAGGTGTGTATTTTGATATTATGTTAGTCATTTTATTAGTGCATATTTCCAACCGCAGCTTGCTCTTCACAAATCCATTATTGTCACCTAGTCTTATTATTTATTATTGTTGGTGGTATAACTGCTCTTATTAAAGCTTGAAGGTATTTATAGTTGTTCCAGTGTTACGATCATTTTCTGAGTTACTAGTTATGAAAACATATAACCAAGTACTCACAAATAAAATTTATAAAATAGATTTCTAGGAAAATTCATCGTGGGAAAAATAAATTTTCTTTCACTTCTTTCAAAACACAAAAAATGTAAGTTTTTATGATTTTTAATATAATGTAATAATAAATTCCCAGAAAATTTAATTTTCCCCCATCAATTTGTTTTTATCATCACCCAAATATGTGGAAAAACAGTTATAATTTTTACGATTTCGTAATTGTGTAACAATTTCTATAAACATAAAATTATGGCAGCATTAGTTGTTAATTTTTATGAGTCCATGTAATTAAAAATTTATGGTCTTGACTACTTTCAATTCCACGTAAATCATTCATCTGAGAGTGAGGAGATTTATTGCACAATAACTTACGAACGTAAAATTCGCATTCAATTAATAAGCCATGGCGTGAATTGCTCATATGAATTAAACAATTACTTATTAAATGCTTTCGCTATTACCAGCACAAAAATAAAAAATCATTTTCAGTAAAATTTTATAAAATGGAAATTTCTTTTAGACCAAATAACTCTTTTGCTAGAAAATATTTTCTTCGATTTTAAAAAGCTTTGCAGGAAATAAATCACAAATGAAAATTAACTTTTTAAAAAGTCATAAATTTAGATGTGTTTTGAACTAAGATTTGGTTCAAATGTTCCCAGGTTGCCATTTTTAATAGGAAAAGTAATAGTATCCCAGACTATAAGTGGCGGTAACAGATGAAGATAAAGAAATAAAGAAGGTGGAGTACATATACCATATACTTAGGACAGAAAGTAACCATTATAACTGTTTTTCCACATATTTGGGTGATGATAAAAGCAAATTGATGGGGGAAAATAAAATTTTCTGGAAATTTATTATAGTAGAGCAAATTAGGATAAGGAAGTAAAAAGAAAAATAAGGAAGGGTGGATGAAATTAGGCAAATCTACTACTACCAAGAGAGAAGGTAGAAAAACTTAAAATTGATTTGTTCAAGGATGAGAATGTAAAGCAGCTATATGCAAGGCTGAAATCAAAATATCAAAATAGCAAAATTGAAATTTAACAAACTGGAAATAAATGTCTTTGAAGCAGCGAAAGAAGCATTAGAAGCTATCAAACATCAATGCCCGACTACTAGCCAATAGATGGTACACCCAAAAGGTAAAAAACCCGAACTGGAAAAGAAATCGCACTATTAAACTATTTGTCTACATTCATCAGAAGAACTAAAAAACTACAAGGTCTGCAAAAACACTGTTAATCAGAAATATGCAAAAATAAGCACAAGTGCGTATTGGGAAAGCTTTACAGCAGAAATAGAATACGACATCATTGGAACACATAAAATCTAAAAATTAATAATAGGAAGCAAAGAAAGAAGCATACAAATAAACAAAGCACAAATCACACAAGAAGAGCTCTGATGACACATCAAAAATTTTTGAAATTACACCAGAAATGTGTAACACCAAAAAAAAAATTCAAAAATAAAAAATCAGCAAGCCCCGATAGAATACAGAACTAAATCCTAAAATGCGGCGGAGAAAATCTAACAAAAGAACTTCACAAACTATTACTAGAAAAAGGAGTAACTCCATTGAAGTGGAAAAAGAGCATAACTACACCGGTATTCACGAGAGGCAACAAACGTGACTCCAAGAACTACTGTGGTATTACCCTCCTCAACAGCATCATAAAACTCTTCATCGCCATATAACTTCAGATCCTCAGCCAAAAGAAAATCAACAAAGATTCCGCTTAAGCCTTTGTACGGGACCATGTTGCCCTATAATATAAACATTTCAAAAAGAGCTGCGTAATTTCGAGGATAAAAAATGTCTTGTTCATGACGAAAAATCAGTATTATGACTGCCGGGATTTCATACTGTCGGGACCTTTCGGAACGCAAATATCAGGGACCAAAGCGAAATACAAGATATGCATACTTCCAATGCCTCTCTTCCTTTGGACATTTCCGTGGCCTATGATCCTATGAACCTATTATCAATTCCTAATTCGGCCTATCGCCTTCTTTTACGTGAACCATGATACCTGGTTACCAATGACTATAAGAAATTGTACAAAATTGTTTTTAAGTAAAACAAAAACAGGATTTGTTTTTGATACTATATACCAGTAAACAAGAAGTGACGTCTTACAACCTCATCAAAAACAAATCAAAATATACGAATAATATTTATGACATTAAGAACACATAAAATTACAGTATGAATACCATTCCCCAAAATTTATATAATTATGGTGTACTTTAATCAGAAGTTAAATTTCTTTTGAAGCAACTTTAAAGATTTAATCAGCCCTTTATTTCCAATCGTGATAACGGATCGAAAAATTCAATGTTACACATAGAAAGAAACAGCCACTTAATAATGGGTAATGTTTTTTTAATCACAAAGTAATAACAGTGATTCATCCCAATCTTAATTAATCTCTGCATCGTTCTTGATCACAAAGTAATAAGTAATCTTCACCTAGAAACGCGCTACTTGCTTGAAAATTTATATTTTTTTACAGTAGGATCAGATTTTCCGCGTAATTAATTGCCGATGCACGGTGTTTTATGCCTCGTAAATCGGAATTGAATTTCTCTGGAGCGTCATAATGGCGGTATTTATTGCTTTATAATAGATATTTATTAAGAAAAGTACTATACCAATTTTACTTACGCTTCGTACGTGCTTAGAAATATTTATTTCACGCTTGCATTTATTTATAAATCAAAACTAAATAGGAAAGGTAATTATTAATGATTTGCTTGCGTTAAAGAGATTCATTGCTGGGTAACAAAAAAAGAATTATGAGATCTCACGTTAGATAAGTTTGATGTGTGGATGGAATTGGAATGTCTTGTTAAGATGAAAATGATGATTATTTCGGAGGTCAAGGAAACCCCTCTAGCAACATTTACCTCGGTATTTTTCGAATCAATTTTCATAATTGCGCGTTCCAATTTAAAATATTTATAAAATTTTTGCTCGGGCGTGAAGAACAAAAAAAAATATAAGACCGAATTAATGGCATTAATTTAAATAAACGCTCGCGTCCATCTTCAATAAACATGTGAGCTTTTGTCAAGTGTATTGTTAACGACTTTATATGCGTGTATCTAATATTTAAACCCACGTTTTCCAAAGACGTTAAATGTTGTCTTATAATGGCGCCGATAAATAAAAATCGGAATAGAGACATTAAGACAAAGCGTTCTTGCAATAAGCATAATGTAGAAGAAGAAGGGCCGTCCGTGAACATCCATGGCTGTGATGGCTGCCATCCTCCAGCCTCTGGACTCACTTGACCACCTGACTTGAGTGCACAACACTGCAACTCAGGCTCATGGCTCAGCCTTAGCCGAGAGGCGAACATGATTTAAAGTAGAGCTTATTTATGTGCCTTCTTTACATAAAACATAGACGCAGTCGAGTCTGAGTGCAGCGCCCTCGGATTTCTTACCACTCCAGTGGCGTACAATAAAAAAGTATAAAAAAAATTGATTTATAACCAACCTACAGCATTGCTGCCCTGTTATTCATCTTAAAACTAAATACAATTGTTATTGTTTAAAAAATATAGATTTCAAGAGTTAGATATGCATGACGCACTAAAGATTAGATTGGAGGATTAGACCATTAGTCTTACTTTACGTAATGGCTAATGAATTAAAAAATTTGTAAAATTTGTAACCATTTTTAAAACTTTTAAAATTTGTTTGCAATTTATTGCATACATCTATAAAATATTTATACCGATTTTATTTTTTAGCGTTTCTGGGAGGTTGTAGACAGTGTTTTAGCTATAAAATGTACTTTGCCTTACTTCAACCTTACACACAAAATATTTATGTTATGAAGTAGGTGCATCTTTTATTGGACGTTTGCAACTTTCTTGGACTGAATAGAGTTTTTACGTTGCAGGCTTACATTTTTACTTTACAGCGGGAGATTTTCATTTCAAGGATGCCACGGAAAAATTAGTGCAGTATAAGTTACATTTCTTTTCTACACCATAGCACAAAGACATTTTCACTAGCTAGTCATTTCGCCAGTTTTTCAGTACCTAACCGTTTCCAAATTATTTTTTGTACGCCAAGGTCTGATTTTGATAAGACTCTTGCCTTTTATTTATTTGCAAGGATGTGGGAAGTGATATAATAAGGAAGGTGGAGCAATTTAGGCTGAGACATGTTTTCCTCCAAATAACGAGAGGAGGGAAAACAAGAGCTACGTGGGCAGAGTTGCTAGATCCCTAAAGTAGGTCCATTCTTTACCGGGATCATAAAGATGTACCTACCCGCTACCCATCTAGTTAGTTTTAAAGTTTATTGGCCAATTTTAAAGTCATTTTGAAAAACAAATTTTAAAGTCAGATTTTAAATTATTTAGGGCGCATTTAAAGAAATTTTAAGGGTCAATTTATGTCAGTTTTGGGTTATTTTAAAGTTAATTTTACAAAACTAATTTCTAGTCAGATTCAAAGTCAAGCTAGTTTTAAATTCAGATTCAAAGTAAATTTTAAAAGCAGTATTAATGACATCTAAGCCAATTTTAAAGGTAGTTTTAAAATCAATTTGGAAGGCAATTTTAAAGTCAGTTTAAAATACTAATTTGGTCGTTTAAGACAATTTTAAAACCAGATTAGGATTCAGATAGGACATTACCCCTACGATGCGGTGTAACTGATACATAAAGAAACGCGTAGTAGAAGCAAAGGATAAATATGGATTTTCCGCTCGATGTTTGGCACATCCAGGCGTCAGCGGCCATAGAGTACTGTCATTGATTTTGTAGATTTATTTAAATTCCGATTTTGTTTAGCACTTTAAATTTTAAAAATCGTAACATGAAAAAAATATTTTAATGAATTTTTAAGTGTTTTTTTTTTTATAAAAAAAAGAAGATTAATGATTTTATAAGTTTAGTGGTAATAATTGTAATTATAATGATGGAATAAAGTTTATATGAATGTATTTAATTATCGTTTGTATAATTTTTACGACGCGTTAAAACGGTAGGTGCTGGTGCATAAAGGATTAATTAAGTTAATTAAGAGGCAATTGGGAGTTATCCAGATATGATTTTTAATATAATTAACGTCGAGTAACAAGTCATAATTCCAATTAGAAATTACACATGTGATTAAAGCGCGAGCGCGATGGATCCGACTGATTTAAAATATTTATTACATGCTCATGGAATATTTATGTACATTATGAATGATTCCATACATAATCTAACGATAAATTACAGTGGGTAGGTAGGGTATACATGAATAGTTGGTGTATTTGCATGCAACGGAGTAAAAATGATCTCGTGACTCCACAAGACTCCACGGGTTGTCTTACAGAACATGTCGACTCTAACAGGGAAAACAACTATACAATTTTAACTGAAAAATGTACTGGAAATGTCTCTCGACTTATGCCAGCCACATTTCTACTTTTACACAACATACAACCGCCAGGTGCAACTCCTTTTTTAATTTAAAACAAATTATATTTCTTTCACTAAACAAAATACGTTAAAATTATTAAATCCCAAATTAAAACACACTTCTTATCATAACAGATATACCTAATTATTACTTAGATAGAGGATTTTGTTAAGATTTTACGGTGGCCATTTACTTTCGAAATTTTTTTATCACGATTGGTGATTCAAAGGTCATTGGAAGTGAAGAAAAAAATTATATTATATAGTAATTAATGAATTTTTGGCGGAGCATGTTTCAGATTAAAGGTTCTTGGGTTCAATTCGCGGGCATTAAGATGCCATTTGCCATTGGGGAAAAATTATTGACACATTTATACCTAAATTAACACAACAGGATACCTCGTGGTCGATGGCCACTTAATCCTAACAAATACACTAACTTAAAGAATTAAATGTAAAGCACAAATAAAGAAAATTATTTATAATTAACTAACACGTGAAATAGTGACTAACACGTAAAATAATTTTAAGGTAAAAATTTTACATTAATAACAAACAAGCTGTTGTTAAATATTTCCATTAAAACAATTTTCATTTTCATCTCATGATGTCATAAAAGTTGAAACCGGTCACTTATTTTAAAAATGAATTATTACACCCGACTAATTCCATTTTTTTTTATTTAAAAAAAAAATATTTATAATAAATTATTTAAACTTTTTTAAATTTAAAATTTTATATATTTTTATAATAAATCCTATAAATTAATTCAAGTTTTAAGTTCTTTGAATTGTTTTAATAATTCTTTTATTCAAAACGCGTAAGTTTTTATAATGAGCTCCTCTTGTTTTAATTTCGTTTTAAAATTACAATTTTTTTCAGCATTTTTAGGCAGTCTGAGAATGTGCATTTAATTTGGCGAGACACAATTTGTCGAAATCATTATCCCGCATTAAAGCGCATAAAATTAGCATTAATAAGCGACCACACTCTAATTAAAGCTTATTAATAGCGATATAAATTAATTTATAGGAAAATTCTACCCAGAGCTTGCGCAATTTATTTATAATAAATATAATAATCCACTCGATCATTATACGGATTAAATAACTCAAAGTAATTGTAATATAATTTCTTGATAAAATTTACCCACATTTACATTTTTTAATTTACCTATTATTAATTAGTTTATGCAGTGGGTCTCTAACGCTGCTAATTATTTTCTTGATAAAATTTTTCTGTGCATATCTCTTAAACCAGGGGTGTCACAACTTTTTCCCGCGAGGGCCAGATTGGGATTTAAATCCATTTACGGAGGGCCACGTGTGTAAATTAAAAAATCTCATTTTTGGATATTTTAATTTCATATTTAATTGATATTTTCCGAGTTTCCAGCGGGTCAAATTTAATACAATTTTTATCAAATGTATAAAATGTATTGCTTAATAACATACTTAAACATAAAAATTTTCCAATGTGTCATTTAATATCTAAAAATGTTTCTTTGAAAAGTTTCCATTTTTGGATATTTTAGTCTTATATTTAATTGATATTTTCCGAGTTTACAGCGGGTCAAATTTAATACCATTTTTATCAAAATGTATTAAATTTATTGCTTAATAACATACTAAAACATGAAAATTTGTTAATGTGTCATTTAACGTCTAAAAATTTTTTTTGAAAAATTGTCATTTTTGAACATTTCAGTCCACCAATAGATAAAATACATTTTTAAAATAAAGGTGAATCAAATAAAATTTAAAATATCTTCCACCAATAGAAATAAACTTTTTTTTAAATTTCTTTAAAACCTTTAGCACCAATAGGTAAAATACATTTTTAACATTGAGGTAAATTAAATAAAATTTAAAATGCCTTTAACCAATAGAAACAAAGTAATTATTAAAATTTCTTTAAAATCTTTAGTTTACCAATAGATAAAATACCTTTTTAAAATAGAGGAGAATTAAATAAAATTTAAAATATCTTCCACCAATAGAAATAAACCAATAGAAAGCCGGGCCGGGTTTGGCCTGCGGGCCGTAGTTTGGACACCTCTGGCTTAGAGAAACAAAATATTTTTAACTTCAATATGGTACCATAAAAAGTAATTGAATCATTTTTATGCGATCGGTTATAGGAAGCAGATGTTTCTTTAATTAGCTCTTGAGATTGTTTAGGGTTAGGTGCATAATAGGTTCATTAAAGATTACTGAAAAAAACATTTTGCAATTATAATTTAAACTATAAAATGGGACTCGCGAAACGGGTTTCTTTTTGCAAGCACCTGAGAAAGGGCTATTTGTGCCTGAACACCTACCTATTCGATTGGAAAGGACGCTCTAAAGAAATTAAAAAACTCACAGATGAGTTTTAGATATTAGTTGTATAAAAATATATTTAATTTTAATTAAATCACCCATAAACTTGCCATTTGTGTAAATTACATATGTGTTCCTGTAGAAAATTGCATGAGAATAAAACAAATAAACAAATGCTTGATGAAAATGGATATTTAATAGTTTAATAATTAATAAATAAATAACTGGTTAGAGAGCAGAGTAGCCGAGCGGTAAAACGCCGGACTCGCACCCTAGAATTTCCGGGTTCAAATCCGGCACAATTTATAACTCTAGATTTAAAATTTCCATCTGCTCTCGGGTGGTTTAAAAGTCACCTTAAAAGCCGTTGGTCCCGTCTGTAACGTTACACCTGCCCTGTTACTGAAGACGTAAAAATTAGGCTGAAAGTAGACTCTGTCTACACCCGAAAGCGAGAGCTCTCGCTCAAAAACGGGTCCATACGTACATATTGCTTAAATAATTAGAGAAAATTTGTATACAATAATGTCGTAGAATTCGTTTCGCACTTAACATTTTCCAGAAATAGCATTTTCAGAAAAAGGATCAATAGCAGGTCAAATTTCGAGAAGTAACTATACATCGACATATACAACTAATAAATTACTAACTATCAAAATAATATTTAACCTCTAATCTGGAAAGAAAAACTATTTTAAAAATAGAAATCTTTATTATAATCATAGGTGCAAAAGGTAATTCATATTCAAAGGAACTAATCAAACAGGTGAAATGAAGCGGAGGTTTTTATAAACCAGTTACAGCTAATGTTAAAATAAATGAACTAGATTATGGTTACATAAACATAAAGCAATGGGTATTTGGGTTAATTCAGACGTGTGATTCAAAGCCGCCAACCTACTAAATTAAACAAGTCAACAATAATATTTCATGTCATAATTTAACTAACGAACCTATTACGTGAACCGAAAGATCAATTGCTCCATGTGTAAAATATACGCTTGTTTATCTACATCTTACAGTGCTAGTTATAGTTATTGGTTTAAAATAAGTGCAAGTGATTAAATGGTGCAATGTGAATTGGAGGATAGTTTATTATATTTTAATGTTAGTTGGGTATTTATGGGCTCCTATTCAACAATGATAAACTAATTAAAGGATTTCACATATATTTAAAAAATAAAAACCAAGAATGTCCATTTCCTTGATAAACTGGCAAATGCGAGAAAATAAAAATCTGATGTTCTCACCACCTGACTTTATCATAATTTTTTTTTTAAATTTAAATTTTTAAAAAAATAACAACTACCTTTGTTTCAAATTTAATTTGGTGAATGGTGCCAACCAATGAAAATTAAAAAAAAAATGTAAAGCAAATACCCATAAAGGGCAAAGGCAGCATGCTTTAACAAAAAAACTTAATATTAGTTTCAGTACCTTTGAAAGTAGCCCATTTTTCAACCCCTAAGTGGAAGGAATTTTTTTTGTTTGTTTTTTTTTTTGCTAATAACTTTTGAGTCGTATCTTTTATTGAAATTTTTTTTAAACAAGACTTGTAAGGCTTTTTATTCTCTAGAATTTGGTTAACTATGTAAACTTAGTACGACTAAAATTGGCCTAGTTCCGAGGGAAATACGCGGGAAACTTCATACCTAAGAAAAGTGATTTTTCGCACCTAATCATTTTTTTTTTCAAGCCTAACAAAAAACTATAAATGACTTTTTTTGCAACATTTCTGATAAAAAATACAAGGGTGTATCTAATTGTCCAATTTTATATTTTTAGTTTTATCCTGAAGATGTATTTTGTACGAAACATTGCAATAATAGTAGTTTTAAAATAATTGAAAATTTTTGTACACATAAATATATATAATATTATTTAAGTGTGTAGGATTTGGTGTAAGAAAATTATGTAAATTTCATATTTTTAGCTTTATCCTGAAGATGTTTATTATACGAAACATTGCAATAACAGAAGTTTTAAAAAAAATTAAAATTTTTGTACGCATAACTATATATAATATTATTTAAGTGCTTAGGATTTTGGGGTAAGAAAATTTTATGTAAATGTATAATATTAGGGCGAAGCGTGACGCGGTGGTTTGAATCGTTGATTTTGAAACATTGATCAAGTTTCACTGCAGGTTCGAATTTTTACGATATTTCTCTTAAAAATACGTAAAATACCAAGTACGTTAAATAAATTTGCAATATTACAAAAATAACTGTAAAAAAACGTAATATTAGTGAAGAAAATATTAAAATATTCGTACATTATTGAGTTTCTTAGAAAAACAAACAACTAGCGCCAACCATTTATCACTTTTCAATAACCGCCTCAAGTTTATGTAAATTGCAACTTGAATTGTAGATTATTAGAACTTTTTATAAAACGTAAAAATTCTGTTATTTCAAAAAACTCCTTAATTTAAAATAAAACTTCTTCCCCTAAAACCAATTAAAACTTAAGAAGCAAGTTTCGTATTTAAAACTTCCTAATATATAACTTTTTCTTAAAAAAAAATGGAAATTGTAGAAATGCATATTTTTTAACGAACAAAAACATCTTCATAATAAATTATTATGACGATATTTCAACAACAATAATAATAATCTTGAGTTATGTTGATACAATATGAAGAAATTTTGCAACAAAGAGCTACTTTTAGTGTAATGAAAAGTATACAACATGAAACATTACGAGTAATATGTCTTCGTCTCAGAAACATTCCAACAATAAATTATGTATATGCATCTAGAACTGCTAGTTTTCTTCTTTATATTTATATAAATATGGATGTGTAACACATATTTCAAAAATTGTTATATAATGATAGGTAAAATTGCAAACATTTATTCCGTGAAGCAATTTACGCTTTATATTGGTTTTTAAAACATCGTGGGTTAGATTCTAAAGCAGCAAGTGCCAACCAACCTTGTTCCACAAATAGAAATACATTAATGTTTTTCATTCCTCTTTAACTTAAAACATGTATTGACATAAAATAAGCAAATCAGTTGCACATCAAATACTTTTAAAAGATTTCATTACATTTTCACATTTAAATTTTAAGGGAGCAGAAAGAAATGCATGAAAGGAATGTCTATACCAAGAATTGGAAATTTAATAAAAGGAATGAGAAGAAATGGGTTTCATTCAGTTTAGATGCCCTACGTACCGGTAGGGAGGCTTTTTCCTCGGTGGCGGTTCCCCCGTTGGGGGGCACATGTCCGGCCTTGGCAACTAGCCCCGCCGGTACCCGCACGGTGAGGCAGTTTGTACCCCACTCAGTCGTGGCCCCCTTTAGGCCAACAACATTCAGTACATCCTCGTCACACACACTCAATATGCTAGATGTGCCACCAACACAGAAAATAAATTGTTAGAATTAAATCCTCATAACAACCTCAGATAAATGATAATTACGATACATTCAGACGAAGGATCTTTATAGGAACATTTACACGATGCACTGATTGTATTTATTGTTAGGAGTGATGGCGCTAGGAGTCTCTGGCTATGAGTAGCTTACACACAGCGTATTTTGGCACGGGGTTTTCTTAGTTATGGGGTTTTAGGTTGTTTTGAATGGCTGTGCACGCGTGTATTTTTGTAATCAGCTGAGTACCCGACGCTAGGGGAGGTTAAGCGGCACTACTAGTCGACGCTACTATCGAGCGACGGCGACGCCAAAGCGCACGAGCGTCGCGCAATCTCCATTACTACAGCTACCTGCTGCTTTGCTGTGTTTGCATTTGTTAATAAATGATCGCATTTTTGAGTGTTTTTAACACTTCATCCCTTCAAGATTCTCAAAATTATTTCCCAATACACAACAAACATTTTATTACATCAACTTACTTATTTACAAAATATTCATATTTTAATTATTTATTAAATATTTAATTAATATTTACGACTGATTATGTCCTATATATTATAAACAAGAAATCTTCTTCAAGTACAAAACTTGTTACCGTGCGTAGGCGACTTTCCCGCTTACTTTTGTTTTGTGCGTTTTGTCTGATATTACACAATAGCAAGCGCCCTACAATTTTACGTAGGTTTCAAACTACTAAATTGAGAAAGTTGCGTTTGGAATATTTCTGGTTATTCCTTGTTACATTCTTAGAGAAAATTGTCGCAAAATTTCGATGTTGATTTCCGGAATTGAACCTGACTTTAACTTGCACCACCAACTACAACTCCAAAACCAAGTTACCGGTATTAATTAAGTAATTTTTGTAATCTAATGTTTTAGGTATTTCACCGGTGGTATATAACGGTTAACAAATTAAAATCTAGGATTCTATGTACGGCAGTGGCGTAGCTAGGGTCATCTGCGCCCGGGGACATGACACAAAGTCTGCGCCCCTTCTCGGACCGACCGACCGAGTCTGGGGGCTCACCGAATCCCCAAGAAAATTTTGAAATTT
>JARJDX010017332.1:0-13510 GCA_030264735.1 Gymnusa sp. GC000175 | reverse complement strand
GCCTATCTTGGTGTAAAGTTGGTTGCCTATCGAGTTTAATAAATTAATGCGCTGACGCGTTTAGTTTGTAGCATACATATGATATAAAATGTCATATCATATTATGGTGTAGAGTTGGTTGTCTATGTTTTGTGTAGAGTTGGTTGAATATCTTAGTGTAAAGTTAGTTGCCTATCAAGGTTATTAAATTAATGCGTTGACGCGTTTTGTTTGTAGCATACATACGATATAAAATGTCATATCATATCATGGTGTAGAGTTGGTTGCCTATCTTTTGTGTAGAGTTGGTTGCCTATCTTGGTGTAAAGTTGGTTGCCTATCGAGTTTAATAAATTAATGCGCTGACGCGTTTAGTTTGTAGCATATATACGATATAAAATGTCATATCATATCATGGTGTAGAGTTGGTTGTCTATGTTTTGTGTAGAGTTGGTTGTCTATGTTTTGTGTAGAGTTGGTTGCCTATCTAAGTGTAAAGTTAGTTGCCTATCGAGTTTATTAAATTAATGCGTTGACGCGTTTTGTTTGTAGCATACATACGATATAAAACGTCATATCATAACTTATTTATATGGATACCAAAAAGAAAAATTCACCGTGTTATGCCCATATAATTTGCAAATGTCTTGCCATGGCAAATTATAAATATTAAACATATGCAACTTAATTTTCAGTGCATTGGTTTTATGTATTTATGTATTATTATCTTTTTTTTGTAATAAATAAATGAAAAATATTAAAAACTAACTATTTAAAGCAATATTTTGTTATCATTACACGCAAAGATACAGGGCTATGAGTGGTTGTTATTAAATTATATAAAATAAAAGGTTAACAATTCCAATTAAATTTTAAAGCTTTAAACTCCTTTGATATAACTTACATAATCTTTATTAACTATGGTAAGATTTTATTTGAAATTCTGAAAAACGTGGGTGGAACATAAATGGACATAAATCGTGCACGTGTTTTCAAAGGAATCCTTCGAAATTTAAGAGTTTATATACTCAAGCCTGACCCGTTACATTACATACAGTCGAATCGACTTAAAGCGAGCTTGAAGAGCCCGAGAGAGTTCACTTATTATTGCATCAAAGCTTTTATTCTTCCCGGAATACAGTTTCAATTTGCTTTTTAAGAAAATTTCGATGCGCTACTGCACTATGAAACTCAAACACACGTGTCTAAACATTCCAAGAAAAGTAGTTCTTAAGGAGGGAATCAATACTCTAACATTTTTTATGTGATTCAACAAAGGAAATGAATAAGCAGTTGGCATATTTGTCAGTTCTATTAAATGAAAGTCGTGTGGTGACCACCACCTCCATTTTTTTTCTGAATTTTCAGAGAGCGTTTCCAACAAGAAAATATTTTGTGGTTTAACTTTAAATGCTTGTAACTTAAGTGACACACATCAAACTTATTATAAACTGTGCATATTTTTTGATAATTTATGTGTACGTTAAAAAATAGTAAATTTAATTAATGATTTAACAATAGATCAATCTGAATAAAATTACGTCACTAAACGTGCTTTAAAATTGATTTGCCTCAAATATCATTACTTCTGGTTTTAGCACATCCATTCAATCCATGACAATTTGTCGGTAAGCCTTGCGGTGCCACACATTGATTGACATCATTGTGAATCGAGTATTAATGTATTACGAATCGTTTGTAGAAATTGAATAAAACCCGAGGCTTGAATTTATTTTAAATATCATTATGTTGTGATATTTGAATTTATAAAAATATTGTTTTACATAAAAGTCTAAAAATAAAACCGTATAATGAACTCAAAAGTACTGTTCAGTTTTTGGATTCGATCCCTGAGCGCCAGGTTGCCATCTGATCTTGGGAAAAAAAAATACTAAAAAAAAACGGGTCTAGTCTGTAGGCTGCACATAAGTACCACAATTAACACGGCAGAGGGCGCTCGCGGGATATAGAAAGTGGTAAAATCCCAACAAATACAGAAACTAATTAATCACTGACAGTATAATGCAGTTGTCATGACAACATATACAAAGTGGATAAAAAGTGTTTAATATTTTTAAAAAATCTTTTCATTTATGCTTGTTGGTGACCCCCATTATTGCGGATTTATTTGAAACTGGGTGGCGCAGTTCTTGCAGGAAAAATTTATATCAAGATTTGTTTGATCTGCGGTTACAGCGCCACCTACCATGATTACAAAAAAATGTTATTTGAAAAATTTATGAATCACTATCCGAATCAACAACAAAAATTGGAGGTTTTCGTTTTGAAATATTAAGTGTTCCCCCTGAGGTGGGGTAAAGGGCACTTTAAATTTTCAAGAGGGGATCTCCACTTTTTATTATAGATTCCCATTGTGCGGAAAAAACATATACATTTTACTAGTAATTTTTTTTGTAATTTTTGAAGGTGGCGCTGTAATCACCGAAAAACAAATCTTACGACAATTTCTTTTTCCGATTACAGCGCCACCTAATTTGATTACAAAAAAAGTTATTTGAAAAATTTATGAATCACTATCCGAACCACAACAAAAATTGGAGGTTTCGTTTTAAAATATAAAGTGTTCCCCCTGAGGTGGGGCGAAGGGCACTTTAAATTTTCAAGAGGGCATCTCCACTTTTTATTATAGATTCCCATTGTGCGGAAAAAACATACACATTTTACTAGTAATTTTTTTGGTAATATTTGAAGGTGGCGCTGTAATCACCAAGAAACAAATCTTGCGACAATTTCTTTCTGCGATTACAGCGCCACCTTATATGATTACAAAAAAATGTTAATTGAAAAATTTATGAATCACTATCCGAATCCACAACAAAAATTGGAGGTTTTCGTTCTTAAATTTAAAGTGTTCCCCCTGAGGTGGGGTAATGGGCGCTTTAAATTTCCAAGAGGGAATCTCCACTTTGTATTATTTCCCATTGTGCGGAAAAATATATGAGTACATTTTATTAGTAATTATTTTTGGTAATCTTTAAAGGGGGCGCTGTAATCACCTAAAAACAAATCTTGCGACAATTTCTTTCTGTGATTACAGCGCCTCCTAATTTGATAATATGATGTGACTGTCACACAACCTTGTCACAAATTTTATTTTATTTTATTTTAATTAAAAATAATTTAAAAATATTATCGAGGCTGAAGGACTAAAATAGATCAAGTCAGTTAGGGATAAAATCCAAACAAATAAACTATGTATATCATATATAAAAGTCATTTTATAGATTTTTACTTTTTTCAGTTTATTAGTAGATCGCAATTTAAAAAAAGTAATCGCAAATACAAAAAGTTGATCAACCCTGCTCTATTAACAATGGTAAAATATTATCTTGTTCACGTTGTGGTTCTGCGATCGAGAAATATATTTAAAAGCACAAAATTCTTTTCACGAAGTTTATTGAATGTTTTAAAAGCAAAACCAAAGCCAAGTTGTTGTATGATTTTAGATGTATACCAATATATTCATGCGATAAAAAAAATTGATTCCGTTTTCATGAATAAAAAGATTAAATTTTTGTATTTAAGCAAAAAAGAATAATAATAAAAAAAGCAATTTGAAATGGTTTAAAATATTTTTATTCTTAATAAATTAGAATTGATGTTGGAACGATGAAATAATTTATTTATTTTAAACGAAAAGATGATAGACACGCGATTGAAACAAAATTTAATTTTTTTTTAATTTTGGAAATTATTGATTAGATATTACTTATTAGATCAGAAGTGCGCAAACTTTTTGTGACGCGCCCCCTTTTTTCTTCCAGATGAAAACTTGGCCCCTCAAAAACTGGTGTACGTATTTATAAGGAATACATTTTAATTTTTTTCTATATTTATTAAAATTTTTGCACATAACATTCATTTTTATAAATCTTTTTTTAATTACCTGTGAAAATCTTCGCGCCCCTCGTATCGTCTAACGCCCCCTACTTTGCGCATCCCTGAATTAGATACCGCGTTTAAAATTCTTTATAAAATGTCAAAAAATTGCCATAAATGTCAAAATAGGTTTACGAATGTCAAAATTACGCTTAAAAATGGCGAAAAAATTAAAATAGGTAAAAATTTGATCGAAAATGTAAGCAATCCATTTGAAAATTGCAAAAAGTCGTATTAACTAACACAATTCGTTCGAAAATGTTACAAATTTGGTAAAAAATTTAAAAATTAATTTAAAAATGTCAATAATTTGACATTTAAAAAAACCAATTTTTGCCATTTTCGAACATATTGTTAAAAAAAAATTAAAACCAATTGTTACATTAAATTTTTGGGCAAATTGTTAAAATTTTTGAACAAAACTTGACATTTTTCAGCAAATTTTTAATATTTATTGAACAAATTTGGATATTTTGAAAATAACTCATGACATTTTAAGCTCATGACATTTTTTTGCCATTTTCAGAATTTTGCATTTTTAAATAAATATTTGGTGATTTAGAGTGATGTGACATTTTCAAACAATTGTTACCATATTGTAGCAAAATTTTGACATTTTTGAACAATTTTTCAAACACAAATTTTTGCTATTTTCGAACTTTTTTCATATTCAAATTTTGAAGCATATTTTTGATATTTTTAAACGATTTTTGCCACTTTCATTTTTAGAAATTTTGGAGCGCATTTTTGATATTTATTTACAAATTTTGACATTTTCTAAAAACTTGGCCACTCAAAAATTGGATCTAGAGTGATGTCTTTTTGACATTTTCAAACGAATGTTACTTTATTATAGCAAAATTTTGACATTTTTAAACAAATTTTCACACACAATTTTCGCTATTTTCAAACATTTTCATATTCAAATTTTTAAGCATATTTTTGATATTTTCAAACGATTTTTGCCACTTTCATTTTTCAAAAATTTTGGAACGCATTTTTTATATTTATTTACAAATTTTGACATTTTCTAAAAAACTTGGTTCCTTAAAAACTGTACGTATTTATAAGCCCTCCTACTTTTCGCATCCCTGCATTAGATACTGCGTCTAATTTTAGTTATAAAATGTCAAAAAATTGCTACACATGTCAAAATAGGTTTAAGAATGTTAAAATTACGCTTGAAAATAGCAAAAAAAAATAAAATAGGAAAAAATTGATCGCAAATGTTAGCAATACATTTGAAAATTGCAAATAGTCGTATTAACATGACACAATTCGTTCGAAAATATTACAAATTCGCTAAAAAACTTTAAAATTAATTTGAAAATGTGAATAATTTGACATTTAAAAAAACCAAATTTTGCCATTTTTGAACATATTGTTTAAAAAAATTAAAACGAATTGTAATATAAAATTTTTGGGAAAATTGTTAACATTTCTGAACAAAACTTGACATTTTTTAGCAAACTTTTAATATTTTTGAATAAATTTGGATATTTTGAAAATAACATTTTTAAGCCCTTATGTTTTTTTTTCCATTTTCAAAATTTTGTATTTTTAAATAAAAATTTGGCGACTTAGAGTAATGTCTTTTTGACATTTTCAAACAAATGTTACCATATTGTAGCAAAACTTTGACATTTTTGAACAAATTTTCACACATAAATTTTTGCTATTTTCGAACATTTTTCATATACAAATTTTTAAGCATATTTTTGATATTTTCAAACGATTTTTGCCACTTTCATTTTTCAGAAATTTTGGAGCACATTTTTTATATTTATTTACAAATTTTGACATTTTCTACAAACTTGACCCCCCAAAAACTGGTGTAGGTATTTATAAGGAATACATTTTAATTTTTTCTATGTTTATTAAATTTTTTGCATTTAACACATTCATTTTTATAAATCATTTTTTTTTTAATTATGACAATATTTGCGCCCTTCGCATCGTCTGGCGCACCCCTTACTTTGCGCATCCCGGCAGTAGATACTGTTAAATTAGTTATAAAATGTCAAAAATTTGCTAAAAATGTCAAAATAGGTTTAGGAATGTCAAAATTTCGCTTGAAAATTGCTAAAAATTAAAATAGGTAAAAATTTGATCGAAAATGTTGGCAATCCATTTGAAAATTGCATAAAGTCGTATTAACATGACACAATTCGTTGGAAAATTTTACAAATTTCCTAGAAAACTTTAAAGTAATTTTAAAAATGTCAATATTTTAACCTTTAAAAAAACAAAATTTTATCATTTTCGAACATATTGGTAAAAAATAAAAATAAAACGAATTGTAATATATTTAAAAAAAAATTAAAATATCTGGGCAAATTGTTAACATTTTTATACAAAACTTGACATTTTCCAGCAAATTTTGAATATTTTTGAATAAATTTTAATATTTTGAAAATAACCTATGACATTTTTTTGCTATTTTAAAATTTTGCAATTTTAAATAATTATTTGGCGATTTAAAGTAATGTCTTTTTGACATTTTTAAACAAATGTTTTAATTTTGAAGCAAAATTTTGACATTTTTCAACAAATTTTAACCCAAACATATAAATTTTTGCTATTTTCGAGCATTTTTGATAATTTAAACAAATTTTTAAGCATATTTTTAACATTTTTGAAACATGTAAGTTTTCTTACTTTCGGGTTTAAGTCGCGTATGTAATAACATACGCGACTTAAACCCGAAAGTAAGAAAACTTACATCGACCTCAGTCGCGAAAGTCTAAATTCTAAATTTTTGAACCATTTTAGCCATTTTTACTTTCAGCAAATTTGGAGCGCATTTTTAATATTTATTCACAAATTTTGACATTTTCTATCAAATTTTTGCATTTCTTACCGTATTTATGTCTTTTTAGACTATATTTTTAATGTTTTAAACCGAGTTTTCATATTTTGAAGGAAATTTTGCCATTTTTTTTAGCAACTTTTTGACATTTTAAACATATTTGCACATTTTCTAAAAGATTTTTAAAATTATTTTTGTGTTTTTTGCATTTTCACACAAATACTTTGCATTTTATTGTGTTTTTATCATTTTGATATTTTTAAATGGATTTTGACATTTTAAATAAATTTTGACATATTTATATACAGATTTGCTTTTTTGAACATATTTTTAACATTTTCGAACATATTTTTGTATAAAATTACAAAAATATGTTAAATTTTGAACACAATTTTTTAAATAAATTTTCACATTTTGTTTTAGGCGAATTTTTGAAATTTTTAAAAGAATTTCGTTATTTTTAAATGATTGTTTGATATATTCCAACAAATTTTTGCCTTTTTCGAGCGTAATTTTTACATTTGTAAACGAATTTCAACGTTTTGCAGGAAACTTTTAAGACTTTAAAACAATATTTTAATATTTTCGAGCATATTCTTTTCACTTTTATTACATAAATTTTGGTATTTTTTAGCAAAATATTAATTCTTTAAACCAGTTTTTGTAGTTTTTGAATGAATTTTTGCGTATTCTAACGAATTATTTAAATTTTCAAGCAATTTGTTGATATTTTTAAACAAATTATGACATTTTCTGGTGAACGCTGTTTAAAGAATATAGATGTTTTTTAAAAAAAATTTGACATTTTGGCATTTTGAAGTAATATTTTTGACATTTTCGAGCGAATTTTGGCGTTTTTGAGCGTATTTTTTAAAATTTAAACGAATTTTAAACAATATTAGTAAATTTTTGACATTTTCGTTCCAGTTTTGACATGTTCTATTGATGTTAATGTATTTTTGATATTTCAGATCATATTATTGCGATGTTACCTTTTTAGAGAGTATTTATGTTATTTTGAAAGAATTTTGAAGTATTGGATTTAGGTCACTTTTAAATTGTGAAATTTATTAATAAAGAAATGACTAGTAGTTTTTTGTGACATTTCACTGTTTTTATTAAATTTGTGTCCAACATATGTTTCGGCTTGCGCCATTGTCAAAGACTGTTGTTTTGAAGTGTTTTTTTTTGAGTTTTTGTATTTTTAAGCAGATTTTTGCTATTTTCCAAGAACTTTTGACATATTTGAGAATATTTTTAATTAAAATTTTTGCATTTTCACACGAACGAAACATTCCGCTGTAAGTTTTTTGCATCTTCAATCGATTTTTACCGCTTTCGAATGTATATTTGCCATTTTAAAAAAAAAAATCGTACTTTTATTATTTTTGATCTAATTTTGTCAATTTTAGCCAATTTTGAACATTTTCAAGCGTGTACCATTTGAATTTTTATTTTTGATCAAACATTTGATATTGTTAAGCGTATTTTTGACATTTTAATATGAATTTTTGTTTCTTGCCATTTTTTCGAGAGTATTTTTGCCATTTAAAAGAAATTGTCATTTTTAAGTACGTTTTTTACATTAAAAAAGGAACCTTATTTTGAGCAATTTTTTTAAATATTTTTTCAGCAAAAATCTCGATTTCGAAGATTTTCATGATTACCATTGGGAATTAACTTTACCTAGTGGTGGCGCTGCGATCAATCTGTTAATGGACACCTTAGTTGGCATTATTCAGTAATATTTAGTAATATTCAGTAATATTTAGGTTAGGTGTATTTTTGTGTGTTTTCAAGGATTTTACTTTCGTAAATGAAAGTAAAATTTATATACAAATTTTATAAGGGAATTTTGATCAAATTTCATTTAAGGTTTCAAATAATGAAAAGGTTGATTAACGAAAATATAATCCAATAGCATACCTTACATCTAGAGACACATCGTGCAATTTTAAATTTAAAATTTTACAATAATTACATTACATTTATGAAAATAATTCCCACAAGAAATTCAACCTTTTTAATCCCCGTGAGATTTAAAAGCGTTCGCAGGAGATAAAATATTGCCATTATTCCGCAAAAAATACGTGACGTACACAATCGGTAATTTTTCCCAAGAGATGCGATGTTGAAAATTGGCGTATAAGGCAAATTTATCAGGATAATTTAATTGAATGTAAAGGTACTAATTGAATCGAACGCTGTCATGACATCTACGCAAATTGATCATTTAAAGCGGGATAATTTTGGAATGGCACTAATTGCCACGATGTATAAGCAAAGAAAAAAAAATTCACGATTAATCATAAAAATTTATTATATGCGTGAAATTTGTGTCTTGATAATTGGGCAATTAAAATACTTTTGTTATTTTTCCAAGAAAAATGGTGACGCATAAATCAAAGAAAAAAATTAATTATCTGGAGTAAACAGGTTATTGCAAGGAACAAAAAACGTCGCCCACTTGACACTTTCAAACGCCATAGTCACGTTAGATTTATGGCGGAGGCGCCGGGCGCGCGTTACGTCTGAAATCACTTAATTAAAATCCGATTCTTTACAGAAACAACGCGTAAAGTAAGAAATAAAATTGGGTCATGATTTTCGTGTAAAAAGTTAAACTCGACTTTGGTTTTGTCATGTGTCAAATTTGATCGGGGATCAATCTAAAAATATACATCATATTAGGAACTAACACCACCGATAGGCGGCAGCACTTTTGGTCAAACAGCTGATTTTAAAAGAGTATTGTTTTAATTTTATTTCTGTCCCTTTTCGAGTTAAAAACACAACAGTTTGTAAAGGATTTGTAGAATTTATTATCATATTATGCCTTAGCGCTCATTTTATACTTGTACATGCAAGGAATGACTAGATCCTTTTTCCTGCAATTATTCTGGATAGAAACAAAATTATGAACAATTAAAAAGGAAGGTGTGTCAACACACGACTTTCATTTACGAATTTGAAATATATCCGTTACTATTAATAGAAACAACATGAAATTTTAATAATTATTATCCAATTATGTTGGCATTCTGTCTCTGCAACTTCATTTTGTTGAAATCTAGTTTGGTAATAACTCCGACAATGACATCCGTCACTTTTGAATGATATATAACCTTATTTCCTTCATTGTCAGCTGATGTTAATGACAGTATATTTCTGCTACTTGATGGGAATAAATTGAAAAAAATGTTGCTTAGCAACAAAAAAGGATGACTTGTTAAAATGTTAAATTTGGATAAAATAATATGAACATGAATGAGTATTTATGTGTTTTTTTTTTTTTTTTTGATATTTTACATTTTTAAGCAGATTTTTGGTATTTTACAAAAATTCAATTTTTTTTAAATTTTTTTTGTTACTGAGTTTTTTTTAATTTAAATGAAATAATTCCTAATGTCCACTTAAAATTTTTTCAAATTTATTTGCTTTTCTCCTTTATTGGGTTGTCGCATTTTTTTTTCACTTTTAAATGGTGATGAGATTCCAATTTTTGCTTGAAAAAAAATCGTTTTTTCGGAATTTAAAAATGTTTTTAAATAAAAATAAAAAAATAAAATTTTTTTACAAAAATTCAAAAAAATTCAATTTTTTTCAAATTTTATTTTCTTACCTAATTTTTTTTTAATTAAATGAAATAATTACTAATGGCCACATCAGATTTTTTCAAATTAATTTTCTTTTCTTCTTTATTGTGTTTAGGAATTAAGAGATGTTTGTAAGCAGAAATGAAAAAAAAATCACAAAAGTTCAAAAAAATTCATAATAATAAATCTAGGTTGTTAATAACTCCGACAATGACATCCGTCACTTTTGAATGATATATAACCTCATTTCATTAATTGTCAGCTGATTGTAATGACAGTATGTCTCTGCTATTTGATGGGAATAAATTGAATAAAATGTTGCTTAGCAACGAAAAAGAATGAGTTGTTAAAATGTTAAATTTGGATAAAATAATATGAACAAGAATGAGTATTTATTTTTTTTTTGATATTTTATATTTTTAAGCAGATTTTTGGTATTTTCCAAGATTAAATTAATTAAATTTTAATTAAAATTTTTGCATTTTCAAACCAATGAAACATGCTGCTGAAATTTTTTTTTATTTCCTACCGATTTTTACCGCTTTTGAATGTATATTTGCCATTTTTGAAAAAAAAAATCCATTTACAAGCGTACTTTTAATACTTTTCATCAAATTTTGTCAATTTTAGCTAATTTTGAACATTTTGTTGCGAATTTAATTCTAAACACTTTTATACTGCATGTTTTTTTTTATAAAGTTGAACGTTTTTGAAATATTTTCAAAAAAACCGAAAAACGTAACGAAGAAACTACCACTTCCGGTTGGTGGATTTTGGCCAAAAGTCGCTGAAACCTCCAAATTTTTATTAAAAGCTTAAATGTAAATTTTCAGGCCGGTCAGTTGAGCCGTCTGGGCTGTAGAGAGGGCGCAGACAGACACACAGACCGACAGTACTTCGAAAACAACTTTTTCTGGATAAGGGGAGTCGTAAACGAATATTTCCGCAAAAATCTCGAAAATTATAATATTATTATAAATTCCATATAGCATAGACATGAACCAACCTATTTAGTTATGGTTCGAAGTTCGCCACTAGGTGGCGTATCGCTTAGCTTGAATCGCCTATAGACTCATTGTATGCTTGTTGCGCTACAAATTAAAGCATGCCACATTCGCATCATATTTATATCTTTTTTGGAAATTTGCATGCATCAATCCATATTATGAACTAAATAGCGCACACACAATCAAATTACAATCCAATTTATCAACCGTTGTTAATTATTTGTGGCGCTGTTTTGTATTGAACACAATTGCATCGCAAATGCATGCATCGAAAAATTGAATTAAATTTTAGTTATTAAATCAATTTTGCATCGCTGTTTTTATGTATTATTATTATTTGTAAATTGAAGAGCGTGCAGCGGAACCAACGTCCCGTTAAAAAGAATCGTTGCCCGCGCCGCGTTTCCTTTTTTTTTTTGGTAGGGGCATAAATCAAAACTCTGGAGCTCCATCGCGATGCCCGCGAGATGCTTGTTACTCAGTTCAAGCGCCGACTCTATATGGAACAGACGCCTCGCGTCGATACCTCTTGAACCGAATACATGTGACTCACGACTGTAATCATTTTATCACGGACGTTAAGTTAGACAGGTAAGAATTTTGTTATAATTATAGAAACAAGTAATTAAAATTTAATATTTTTTTTCAACAAAAATAAAAATTTTGTGCAATTTTTTCCAAAAAAAAAATTATTATATCTTCTTTAATAATTTTAATATGTAAATATACAGTCGAACTTTCCTAAGTCGAATCATCATAGTTCACAAAAAAATTCTAGATAAGGAAATTCGAGTTACAGAGTCACAGGAATAGCAAAAATTTGCGAAAAAAATTTGAGATATAGAAAATTTTGATTTATAGAAGTTCGATTATAGAAGTTCGACTGTAATTAATTATAATAACAACAAAAATAGCCCAAACAGGTGATGTCGTAAAATAAAAAAATATTAATAAAAGTATTAATAAAAGTAATTATAATAATAATAATAACACATCCAATGAGCGATAGTTTTTAACACATGTCATATTGTACGACGGTTTTTGGCGAATTTAAATTATAAATCTACAAAATTCTGCATTATTAGATTAAAAACTATTGAAAAACAAGCAAAATACTTAATAAAAATAATATCTCTTTTAAAATAACTTGATAATGTATGTACATTGTAATTTTGATCTGTGGTTCAATAAAAAAATAATAATAATGAAGTATGTGAAAGAAGCCGGACATTTAGCCAACTAGAGAGTGCCAAGAAAAAGAAGAAGTGATAAAATGTAATAGAGATAAAGGTGAGATTCCAATTTTTGCTTAAAAAAAATTCTTTTTTTCGTAATTACAAAAAATGTTTTTGAGCAAAAATGAAAAAAAAAAAAATTCACAAAAATTCAAAAAAATGAAATAACTCCTAATGTGCACGTCAGATTTTTTCAAATTAATTTGCATTTCTCTTTCTTTGGGTTTCGAAATTAAAAAATATTTTTAAGCGGTAATAAAAAAATAATTTTTTTTCCAAAAATTCAAAAAAAATCAATTTTTTTCAATTTTTTTTTCTTACCCAATTTTTTTGAATTTAAATGAAATAATTCCTAATGTGCACGTCAGATTTTTTCAAATTAATTTGCTTTTCTCCTTCATTGGGTTTCGGAATTAAAAAATGTTTTTAAGCAGAAATAAAAAAATAAAATCTTTTTCCAAAAATTCAAAATAAAATCAATATTTTTCAATTTTCTTTCTTACTTAATTTTTTACTTTCATTTACAAAGTAAATTAAAGTATGGTAATCGCGACAATTTTCAAAATCGAGATTTTTGCAGAAATATCCGTTTTCGACCTCCCTCATTTAAAAAAAGTTGATTTCGAAGTGGTGTCTGTGTGTCTGTCTGTGTGTCGGTGTGTCTGTCTGTCTGTGTCCTCTCTACAGCCCAGACGGCTAAACTTATCGTCCTGAAAATTCATATTTAAGCTTTTAACAAAAAATGAGAGGTCCCAGTGACTTTTGGCTAAAATCCAAAAATAGGAAGTGGTAGTTTATTGGTGAGGTTTTTAGGTTTTTTGCAAATATTTTAAAAACTATTGAGTTTATAAAAAAATCATAAGAGTACAAAAGTGTGTAAAAATTATTTTTACACAAATTTTGTTCCTATCATTTTTTCAAAATTTAACATTCTTATCTCAAATTAGTAAATGAAAGTCGTGTGGTGACCACACCTTCATTTTT
>JARJDX010017323.1:0-10074 GCA_030264735.1 Gymnusa sp. GC000175 | reverse complement strand
CGACCACCTGACAATATTAATGCGCGCGCACCTCTTACTCAGAGTGACGCCGCACCGTTAAGCAAAGGCGTGCATGACCTCCAGTGGCGTACATTTATAATTCACAATGACAATTACGGCAGTGTGCAACAAATATTAATATTTAAAGAAAATATTAATACAAAATGTAACGAATAAAAATATTTCGTTACAGGAGTTTATGTCGCTTACGGGAAAGTCGAATGGAGGACACATAAATTTTTTATAATATTTTTTAATAATAATTTACTAAAATGATAAAAGTTAACTTATATTATGGGATTATTTTGTATTTAAAATTTAATTTATGTTTATTTAAATTTCCAGATATGTACCTTTTATCGAAAATACATAAAATTTCAATATTTTTGGAGCACCCTAACGATGTGAATTCGATTTGCTTCATATGTAAATATGCAAAGGATATTAACCCCAATATTCCACACAATCACTTACATTTTAGCTTGTTTATGTCAACTACGTTAAATAATGCTTCTAATAGCTTCCATCTAGATTTTTCTTTTATATTTTCAAGATAAAGACTTAAATTTATACTTCAAAGATATAAAGTAATTATTACTTCACGTTAATGGTGTAATTTTTAGTTATTTTGTATAGTATTATTATTCTTTGCGAGCGACACAAAGTCTTTAACAGAACACTTATTTATAAAATAGTTTAAAATTTTAATTAAAAAATTATTTAAAAGAAACCATAAACTAAGTTGTAATTATATTTACTTCAGCCGTTTGTAAGTCTTTTTTTTTATCGAAGTGGAGTATCTGTATGCTATAGTTTAAATATAATATTGATGCAAATACTGTTATAAGGACAAAATTTAAGACAAAATGGAAGTATTTTATATTGGCCTCAAGTTTTTTAGGTCCTAAAGTTAAAGAAATGCTATAAGCAACAAAAGATACTACTATCGCAATGGGAGTTGTCAACGCCACCATCGGGCAGGAAAAGTAAAAGGATGTACCAACTAAAATTTAACCGGCTGTTATCTCAGTTAATCTTAGATTTTAAGAAATGACTGTAACACGTCGATTTAAGTTCTAACAGGGACAATACTTAAGCATAGTTTTACCGTGCCAACTTTATTTCTCTAGTACACACACTTCTGCAAGAGAACTAAGGTCATAATAACAACCAATGCAATTTAACAAATAAGTTTTCTAAAAGGCCCACCCCTATGGTCATCTAGATCACTTGACTTAACTCCGTTAAATTCTTTTTGTGGGGTCACCTAAAATGCCAAGGTTTTTGCTTCCTATCCAAATGCCTACGTGATCAAATTATCATAAAATGGGGTTTGATTACTCAGAAATTCGTCTAAACGAAGAAGAGAATTTAAAATTGTTTACATTATTGTACGAAAGTTGATTGTAGGATTTTTGAGCGATATATTCTTTAAATTGCATTGATTGTTCACAGAAGTGTAAACAATGCTTTTTGGGATCGTTTAGATAAAAATTAAAATAAGATGTATATCTATGTAGAAGATACAAAGCTTCAACTTGATGTATCACTTGGCCCCCCTTCCATTTTAGATGTTTTGTGGCGTGGCTCTGGATGCTTGAGGGTTGAAGGTATAAAGATGAAACTATGCTCAAGTACTGTCCCCCTTAGAACTAAAATCGACGTGTAGCAATTTTTTGAAATCTGAACATTAACTGAGATAACAGCCGATCAAAGTTTAGTTTAAACCCCCCATATAGGAATCCATGACATGACTACATTACTGATGAGTAATAAAAATATATTGAGAGACTGCTTAGTATAATTCGTAGTAACAACACTGTTAAAATTTGTAAACTAGAAACTATATATCGACAACTCTTAAACATATCACGAAATCAAATAAATTACTTTTCATTTATTATTATTGATAAATGTGGTGCAGTTGACATATCTACACCGTTGGAATAAAACCCGTATTGCGAACGGGGCTTCTCTTGTGCCTGATGCGTCTGGGAATCCGAATCGAGTATTAGATATGTTTGTTTCGCATTTGTTGTACATTTTTTTCTGGATTATTTTTAAGAATGTCTTAAGGATATGGCTTATGATAAATCTATGATCTTCACATTTCTTCGCATTAAGTTTTTTGAGCAAAATTACAAATGTCGACTTCAGCCAGATTTGAGGAATTGTTTCGTTGTTTTAGATATTATTAAGCCATATTATGACTTTGTCATTCATTACCCTTAAAAACTCTGTGTAAATGTTGCCCAGTCCTGCTATTTTCTTTGAAATACAGTAAACCTGGAACGAGCACTGCTTATGAAATGTTATTATTATTTATGAAATGTAAAAAAGGCGGGCCGCGAGAGGATCTTTTATCATTGTCTTACACTCCTACTGGTGCATATTAGAACTAAAGTCATGCGGCGTACATTCAGTCACAAAAGTAAATATCTTTTTTTATGTTAGTTTGTGCGTTTTACCCATTGCACAAATTGTTTATTTTTGTTCGTTTTGTTAGTTTGTGATTTCGGTGGAAGTACGGACAGAGTACTGTACACCAATTACCGTTGGTCGATGTCTCTGTCGGCTCGCGATGGTGTCGCCAGAGCGCGTTCTAGTTATACTATATTTCAGTAGCTATTCTACCATATTTGGTATTTTTGACAACATCATTTGTTATTTTTGGTCCACTGTTACATTCCTTATTGATGGGTGCTAGGTTTTTGTATCCTTTAAAGGTGTTTTTGACGTATTCATTCCAGGTATCTTTCTTTTGTTGTTTATTGATGATTATGTTTCCATTGATATCTATTAGGCATGTCCGTCTCTATTACCTGTCCAGTACTACTATTTGTTTCACTTTTTTGCGAAGAATGAGTCATATTTATTTTCCAGATCTTTTATTTCTTTTCGCTCCTTCACCTAGTACTGTTTTTTGCTACTATAATAGCTTTCATTATGTCTTTGTCGATTTTATTTTAAGTTGATTTGTCTACATTTTTTTCTTCTCTTCTTCTCTTTATCATGGTTAATACTTCTTTTCTCATCATGATATTTTCTTGTCTCTCTTTGGACGTAAGTATTTGTAGAAAACGTCTTGATTAACTTGTTGTAATTTTTGGGGTCTTCTGGGTCAGTGACTTCTTCTTTGTTAGGTATTTGGCTTATTCTGTTTCGTATTGTTCTATTTTTTCTTTAATATGTTTTATGTCGTATCTGACGATTTTTTAGGATTGATCTTTTTTAATTTAAATTTCATTATGCCAATAAGAAAATTGTGATTTACCTTAATGTCGTCCTCCCGGGTATAAAGGATGTTGCATTTTTAAATCATTTGTTAATCATAATATATTTGATTTATGAGAAATAGGTCCGGGTTTACCTTGTAATGACTTTTAGGTGTATTTTTTTAGGTGTGAAGAATGTGGTAATGTGGGAACACCAGTTGGTGTTCCTTAGCAAACGTATGTAGTCTGTCTCCGCATTCATTTCGCTAATCTCCGTATCTGCCGTTACCAATTTTGGCGTTAAGGTCACTCATGAATATTGTTAGGTCCTCTTTTAATATTTTTCCCAGAACGTTATTAAGTTTATGAGAGAATAATTTTATATTTTTTTCCAATTTATCACTGGTCGGTACATAAATCTGCACAATATTGGATTTCGCAAGCGTCGAGTCGGGAAAAATATTATTCTCTCTGTAATATGTTTGGATATTTTGTTGTTCATGATTGTGCCTTCCCCATGTATGTGTTTTTTGTTGGTATTTTATGAGTAGTTTTCTCCTTACTTTTTACATATTGATGCGGTTAACTATATTGTTAGTTCTTCCGCCTTTTTGGGGCAATTTTTTACTCCATGGACAATAGGGCAGCTTTTCCACCATAAGCTGTTGGTTGATAAGAGGGGACTGCTTCTACCGACAGTCAGTTAGTCGCCAGAGCCTTGTTAAGTGTCAGGGTGCACCACGTGCAGGTGAAATTAACATTTGGTCTGTCACCCCAATTAGGAGATTTAAAAAATATGATATTACCATTTATTTTTTAAAAGTTGTATGAATTAAATGATTTCTTCCTAATTAAATTTTTTACACCATATATCAAGAAAAAAAAAATAATACTCTTAGTTTTGGTTTATTATATCCCCTTTGTAGAATAATAGAACGGTCTTTTTAAAATTATTGATCAAACAGAGGATTAATTCTTTATTTTGCAAAGTGATTTTTTTTAAGTTAATTCCAAGGATCTAGCCGTAAATAAAATTAAAACGGTCCTCATCAAAAATATAGCAAATCAATTTTCCAAAGTCCATTCATCTGATTTATATTGGACTATTAGAGAGCTTCGATTACCACTTTGTTTAAAAATGTAGTATTAATTTGTATATCCGGATTATCATAGTAATTTGAAAAAAACGGCTTGCACAAACAGCAATTAATGGGATTTTATATGAAAAAAATTCGCATAAACAATTAAAACTCTTGTGAAAAGTTTTTGCTGCGGGTTTTATTATCATTGCTAATGGTGCGCGAACTTCCACTTTAATCCTCTTCGGATGAATCTATTTAATTTAATATTGACGCTCCAGTTATATATTAATATGGTGCATTTGGCACAAATGATCTATAAATTTTACCATAAAAATCTCAAATAAATATAAATTTAAACGGACATTATTTTTAAAAGTAATTTAGAAATATATTTACGGAAAAATGTAATAAGTAAAACTATTTTTTCATTAACCAATATTTCGCTGCCACGTGAGCTTCAGTATGAATAAAACAAAATAGAAGCAAAATATTATATATAATGAAAAAATAGTTTTACCCATCACGTGAGCAACTTTTCAATATCAAACTCTCGAGTAAGACAAATAATTTCAACTTGATATTTATTAAAATTATTTTTATTGTTTTAAATGCGTTTTTAAAAACAATTCCATTTAGATTCTATGTAATAAAAGGGAACCAAATAGAAAAGTGAAAACTAAATTATATTTTTGTGTACACATTTCATATTTCGTAACAATAAAACCAAGTTTAGTGGAAGGAAGCGTTTGCTTTTGATTAAGAAAATGTTCCATTACTTGAGTGTTTGCTTAGATTTGGCTTGGAATAAAAGAGTCAATATTTTTTTGGTCCTGTTTGTTTTTCTTATATTCGTCGTCGCGTTTTAACGTTACCTGAAGTAAAAAAAAAACAATAAAACTGTATGATCTTTTCTTTATCACGTGGATACGTTATTTTCAGGTTTTATGGGATGGACGCGAAATGTAGTTAATGACTTTAGATTACACGTGAAAAACTGTGGTTGAGGCATAAAATAAGATATCCTGTGACGTTCTCAACGCACGCAATTTATTTTTTGTCGTTTTTGATTTGTACGAGCATTCGCCTTTAATGACAATCGAAATGCTGAGAAAGGAAACTATTGTTTTAAAGAGAATGAACAAATATTTTGCCTTGGAGTTTATATTTTCAAAGCATTAAGTAAACGATTGTGTTGTGGTGATTCTACTAGCAATCTCGTTAAAAAAATCCCTTTTGTTAGAATTTCCTCTTAAGAATATAGCTGTGTTTAGTTCGAAACCTTTTAAGGACTTTGCAGGAATAAATGACACTTAATTTTTTGGAGTATAATTTATACGAAAGACAAGAAAAAAAATTATTTTTTGCTATTTTAACTAATGCTTTTCAGCTATTATTAAAAAGGAGTATAAATTAATTTATAAAATTAACTTAACTTCTTAAGTTACGCGGTTTTTTTTAAATACACAAAAAGGGTAATTTATAATCACCTTTGTACATGTGTCATTCTGAGGAGCCAAATTATTAAAGAGAATTATAATTCCGACAATATGTCCAGTGGATGAAAAATTGATTACAAAAATCCAACAATAATTAAAATTTCAGAAGATAGGATGGTCAAAAAACCTAAAAGTACAGAAGGATTTTATTAGTAGCAAAGCATACAAAACAACTTTTCGTTATTAGGCAATGGGTTAAGATCAGCTGCTCAGATTGATTCGGTAGGTGTGGTTCGTTAGGTTAAGATAATAAAAATATTTGGGTGCCAGTAAATTTAGGATTTGCAGAAAAAGACAATTACAAGGAAAATATAGTATGTTTAATCGACAAACAAATATGGTTAATAAAATGCAATACTAAGTTTAACTCCTATATTGCACATAAAACAAAGATATTTAAGGTATTACTTTTACTGCTCACAATTCCGGTGTTTAGATGTTGGCTCGTGTAAGGGAGTGTGGATTCCCCTCCTGGTCGGGCTCCAGGAGAGTTGGACTTCTGGACAGATCAAAGACTTCAAGGTCATGGGGTAGTCCCTTAATAAACCATAGTTTGAGCTCTTGGTGCGAGGAGTTTCTTCACCCATGCGCTTCTTTTCTTTTTATTTTGTTACAATTATTATCTAATCTACCAGACACATACGAAGAAGGTATAAAAAGTTTGGAGCCTTAACAAGAAGATCGTGTTATTCATCAAAACCATGCAGAATCGTACATGCTTTGAAATAGTCCTATATTGTTGGTTTATTTTACTCCAAATCCTTTTCATTGTGGATTGAATTTTTGATGATCTATAATCTATATCTATATTATCAACGCGAAAAAATAACAGTACATACCAAATTTATCACGTTTTTAATTACAGAATAATTATTTTTTTAATTTCTGATAATGACATTTTATTTATTAGCGATGATGATAAAATAAAACAATTTAAAATTTTTTTTTTCGGTTGCAAAGTTGCGTTGCAAAGTTGTTTTGCGTTGCAGGAGTTAGTATCAGGAATTCTACGTTCAAAGAGATCAAAGTTATTTACAGGTAATAAGACAAAGCGTTCGATCTTATTTGTAGCCACAGGAGTAAAATTTAAACACCTACCTATATTACAAATTTTGCAAAACTTTATCCTTATTCTATCTGATGTAACCAAAACCCATCGCATATTTTCGTTATTATTTATGGGATGGGACAAAGCAAGTGGTAATCTTCAATACTAATACCACAGCAGTATTTGGGCCCAATAAATATACTAAATATATTATGTAATAATTTTTAAAATAATTATATGGTTTGTAGTTAATTTTTAAATAAATACTAAAAAAAAATTCTCCGATCGACTTTCCAGTAAGCGATGAAAACCACCACCCAAAAAAATGTTTTATTGTTGGAATTATGTTTTGCAGCACTTCTAATCATATAAACTTTTTGAAAAAATTTATTTTTTAGAAAATAGATGCAAAAAACTAAACAATTAAACGAGTAAAAATATACAGTTCCAGATACTAATAAAATAGTCTAAGATATAAATTTTCATATTGTTTAGTCTTTGTTTAGCCAGTAGGAATGATACAAGAAAATGACTATCCACACACACACATACCCAAACATCAAGAGAAAAATAGTTAATTCCTGTTCAGCGAACCTTAACCTTTGGAGATCTGATGGTATCTTTAAAAAAAATTGCACGATTACTATACTTGTCCTTTTCGGAAAGTAATTATAATTTTACTAACAAAAGAAAAAAGTAGTTTTTAACTTTAAATGCATGAACAAAATGGCTATAACCTAAAAGGGGCAGAAAACCTATTTTTAGGAAAACTGTTAAAATATCTTTTATGACTGTCTTCAGTTAATTATTGTAGTACTAGACAAATTTAACCTGATCCTTATTACACTTCTATGGGAAATATAAAATATGAGGAATCTGTTAAATTGAATTTGATGCACCCCGAATACTTGGTTCTAATCTAAAGGGACTAAAGCGAGAGTCCCACCTAACAATTCTTTCTGCCGATAAAGACAACACTACTGTTCCAAAAAAACAGATCAAATTACGATAAAAAGGTTCAAATCATCCTACTTTCTGCTATCGCAAATTAAAGTGTGACTACTTTAAAAATAGAAAGATTTGATTCAGATCTGATTAAATCATCCTCGATTTCTCCAAATTAAAAGTTGTTAATTTCTCGTTATTCCCTGTTCCTTCGTTTCTACGCGCTTCCGAAAGTCCACAAACAAGGTTACTCAAAACTCTTCAGTACAATAAACTCGCAAAATATTTAGTAAATATTTTATTGCTGTTTGCAGAAAAATCGTCATCTTCCATTAAAAAGTCCAAGTACTTTGTAAAATGCAAATAAGCATTGCACCTTAAATCAGGCTTCTACTTAAATACCTTTCCACAAATGTACCTATCCTTGACACACTTGAAAGTATAAAATGTTTCCAGCAGGACGCACCTAATTTCTTCGAATTACTTAAAAAATGCCTAACCCCAAATTATTTTCTTTGTTAAGGTTTATTCTATGAATAACTATCAGAAACCGCCATAAAGGATAAAGGTGACCCATCTCCTATAGTAGATAATTTTTTTATGAAAGCTTTTAAAAACAAAGTGTTAAAATCTGAAAAACTTAAAAATACTGGTATAGGTATATGGACGATACTTGTAATCTGACCACTTGGTGAATCGGCAATTCATCTAAATAGTCACGATAATAGTATAAAATTTACCACGAAATTATAGAATGAGGGCTACTTGTCTCTCTTAAACGTTTTGGTTTCAAAACGCCCCGTTAGTAAACTAGGTCTCACAGTTTACAAGAAACCCTCTCACATAGATTGATACCAAAAATTATGTATCATAAACTCTTTAATATTATAGCCCCCATTCAAAACTGAGTTACGTCAAAAATATTTTTCTTAACAAAAATTACACTTTAAAGGATAATTGTGTCATTAAAAAAGTGACCTGTAAAAAAGAAGACGCTAAGAAAATTGCAGGGTCAAAATTAGCATAATGTCAAAGCTATTTTCAAATCGAACTCCAAATTTAACAAACAGTGTGAAGTACAAAATGTTTATTTCAAATCCGAGAATTTGCCAAATAAATTGTCATAATTGCAATTTAAAATACATAATTTGGCTAGATCTAACGACAAATTAGGACGCGTATAAAAATTTTCAATGTCTTATCACATTAACGACTAACCTAACCTAATCAATGCTTTCTTCAGGCTGAAGTACGTTTCTAGCTGCTTGATACAGAGATGGGCCAACCACGGACCGCGGGCCACGCGCGTCCCTTGGAGAAAACTTGTGTAGCCCAAAATAGCCACATTGCCATTTTGTAAAATTTGGTCACTTTTTTCGATATATCTCCAAAATTATAGAATGTATTTAAAATCTGATTAAATCTCGTTAAAGCCGACATCTTTTACTACAAATTAGTTTTCTGCCTAATTGTTTTATTTAAAATTAAAAAACAATTGAGATATGACGATTGGAAAAATAAAAATAAATCTTTTTGAAAAAGACAAATAAAAATTATACTATGAATTTGGTAAAAAAACAGAGTATTTCGAAAAAAAATTATTTGATTTTGGATAAAATTGCAATAAATTTGGTTAAATTTAAGCGATTTTTGACAAAATATGTGATCATAAAAATTAAACGATTTTAAAAAGATTTTGACTAAAATTGCAATGATTTTGTTCAATTTGAGATGATTTTGACAAGGTTGTTATGGTTTTGGTCAAATTTTAAAGTCTTTCGTTTTAATTTAGCTAATATTGTTTAAAATTGTTATTATTTTGGTCAAATTTTGGCAATTTTGGTCAAAATTTGGGGAGTTTTAATATAAATTGCAATGTTTGAGTCAAATTTTAAATGATTTTATTTAAAAATATGACGACTTCGGTCACACTTGAAAGATTTTCGTCAACATAAAATGATTTTGATTGAAATTGCAATGAATTTGATCAAATTGAAGCGATTTGTGTCAATATTTGGATGATTTTGTGTAAAAATATAATGATTTTACTCAAAACTAAACAAAAGTTTTTAAATTGAAGTTATTTTGAATAAAATTGTAACCACACTTTAGCGATTTTCGTCAAAATTTAGATAATTTTATGTGAAAATTATCAAAGTTGAACGATTTTTATCAAAATTTGTAAGTATTTTTATTGAAACTGCTTAATTTTGCTTAAATTTAGAAAATTTTCTTTGAAATTTAAATGATTTTGAATAAAATTTCGATGATTTTGGTGAAATATCAGT